>JAODAL010001928.1:0-211788 GCA_025379985.1 Phyllomedusa bahiana
TTTCTGTCTAAATGGCTCGTGAGTGAGAGTGTGTGGACCCAGGAGCCAGAGCTGGGCCTGGATAACCCTGGAAGTATTGCAGAGAACTGCACACGGTTTTATTAACCCTGGGAACGGGCATACAGTATTGTGACCGAAAACAAGGACTGTTTGTTTTGGGCGAAGCAAGCACTGCTATTTATTTTCCTTATTTATATGACCGATGCCAATATATCCTGCAGTGTTGCACATTAAAGGACTGCCTCTGTTTGAGCTAATTCCCATAATATATATATACACACACATGCATACACATATGTATATGATTTTTTGGGTTATAAAAAAGTAGTAATTCTTCAATTTTTTTTATTCTTTTTTCAAGGTTAACTGAATTAATAGAATAATTTAGTAGATTGGATTGTTATAAATTTGGAAATACATATTATACGTAGTTTATTTTCATTTTTATTTTAGTGCTTTATTATAGTATGGTGTTTTTAGGAAACATATTGTGTCTCTTGTCTTTTTTTTTGTTTAATTATTTTTTTAAAATTGTTTTACACTTTTTTTTGTCCCACTATAGGACTAGGCTATATCTATGATACATAGTAATACTGTTTTGTATTGCAATGTAGTTTGTCTATGACAGGCAATCAATTGAGCCCTGCTAGAATCTTTCAAATATCCCAGGAGAATTGGCAAGTATGTTGTACTGTACACTCTACTGTAATGCAAAATTACCACTTTACCCTGAAAGGTTGTAATAGGAGCAGTAAAATGGCAGGCATAAGGGCCTTGATTAGGCCCCTGGCTGCTATCAGGACCAGTTGGCACCCAATGATCATGTCACAGTAAGAGCAACTGGTTGATGGAAGGGACATTCCACTTTTGTATAACTGCTTAGATGCTGCTTTCATGCTGTTAGCGGCATCTAAGTAATAAAGAGGCTGAGATTGGAGTTATCTCTGATCCCGACACCTGAAGGTAAGTGCCAACTGTAACTAACAGCCAGTAGCCACAATATATGGAGCGAGCTTAATGAGGTGTTCTTACCATAGAGTTTGATGGCATATCAGTAGAATATGTCATCAAAGTCGGATAGGTGTGGGTCCCACGTCTGAGACCTGCATTTATCTTGAGAACAGGCCCTGGAAAGTTTCAGTTCTCCATTCTATTTTATGAGAGTTCTGAGTCCAGCTGAGTCCCATGTTCGGCTATACTCAGAGCTGTTCCCATAGAATAGATTGGAGAGTCACGTACATGCACGACTGGCTCTCTTTTCTGGGTGGTAACTTTCAGGGGCCCATTTCCATGATAGGTGTGGGTCCCAGAGGTGGGACTCGCACTTATCAGTCTTAGATGGCATATCCTAGCAAAATGCCATCAAATTCTACAGTGGGAAAACTCTTTTAACTTAAAAGCTTCATACTTTGCCATTCTTTTTTACATATTAAGAGGTGTGCACCTCAATAAATTTGTTGCCTTTTTTTCCAGTAAGCAGTGTTAGACTAGTGTATAAAACTTGGTATTAAATAAATCATATGACATTTTGCAGTCTGACCGGTTTTAATGCCACATTAGTCAATTGAATTGTGCTTCATCTGTTAAGTCTAAACCAGAGGTAATTACGCTGAAAAACAACTTATTGGAGAGAAAGAGAGTGGGAAGGAGGCAGCGAGATGAAGGGGAGACGGTACTGTCTGTGTTTCTTCTTATCTGCACAAGAAGACTGGAAGTGTGCTATGCTATCTGCGATCATGAGAGAAAAAAAATCCTATTAACATTAATTGGAGGATTTTAACTCCTCAAAGAAACGGTAATTGAATTGCATTGTCTTCTAAGTGATTAGGATTAATTGCTTCCGCTGTATCACTTTTCTGTTCATTATCTTCTGTAAGTGGGACAATTTTCTTGTTTCACAGAGTTCATCCATCTAATACAAACCCTCCTGCTGGCCGTGTGCCGTCTGCCAAGGCAACACTAACTGTGTCTGTCCAAGGCCCGCAGGAGACTCACAACCAGTTCTATGTACTGCTACCATTTACTTACTAAGGAAGAGGATCTGCCATCAGAATGGCTGTTTAGTTTCTGGAAAGATTGTAATATATGTCTATTACTCATATTATAGGATTGCATGCTTGTAACATCACTTGTAACCACAAGAAATCTAAAAGACTGATAAAGCCTAAGCTTGACGCCACACACAAGTATGTGGTGTTAAAAGGCATGCATAACTGAGCATAGCCGCTCAAAAAATGCTCTATATTCTTTAATGTATTCCATTTAATACCATGCTATCGCCCATAATGCGCACGCATGTCGGCTCATCCCGATTTAAAGTGCCAGTGCGCCGCTGACCCTGTTTAAAGGGATCACTTCCTGGGGAACCTTGCTGGATCTTCTTTGCTCTTAGCCCCTTGTTGGAGCGTTCTTTCGCGTTTGGACCTTAGTTGGACCCCAAAACTCAGCATCATTGGTGGGCCCAAGGAAACTCAGTACGACACTGTGTAGCAGTACAATATAGTAGTTAGGAACTTGGGATCAAGAAAGAGCAATAAATGTATAATCAGTGAGATGATACAGGTTCTTAAAAATCTGTCATTTTTAGGAAATACTGCACTTTTTACATTGTTAGATGAATTTGCCTGGTGTAAAGTGTATCTATCACTGAAATGTAAACATTGAGAAAGGATTGCATTGGTCAATATTTCCCAAATATTAAAGCCGTTGTTCAGTCCCATTAAAATAAAAAAAATACCCTCCTCTGTCCCCCAGTTCCAGCGCTGCATTTCTTCTGTTGCCATTTTCTACTTCTGTACAACAGTGCTGCAGCTGCTTATTAATTGCAATGGTCACATGCCATTACTTACATCACCATTTGGAGCTGTTTATGTCCTAAGGGTATGTTCACACGGCTATTTGGGCTGTAGTGTAGCGCATATAACGCCCTGGAAAATGGCCCAAAATTTGCCTCAGACAAGCTTCAAATCTTCCTTCATTTAATATAATGTAAAATACACCTTGTCATTCACATGAAGTGTATTTCACAAGCATAATTGCGAGCTGCTTTTGGATGCAATTACGGCTGTAAAAATAAGTGACCTGTCAATTCTTGAGGCGTTTTTCACTTGTAAAATCCACACAGGAAACAATGGGAAAAGGATCTTTCAAAATACCCTTCAATATACGTCTCTAACCAAGCGTTTTTTTTAAAGCTTATTTGGAAGCTGATTTGGAAACTACTTTTGAAGTATACATTTACACTTCAAAAAACATCTTGTGAACATACCCTTACAGTGATGTACTTGAGTGACACTTGACCGCTAAAGCAGTGTTGTATCTGGTTTGGAAGTAGAAGAATGGAAACAGAAGAGTGAGAGATTCAGCACTGGAACTTGACTGGAGGAAGGTAAATGTTTTTTAATTTTAATAGGGCCCAAGGAGCGGGCTCTTAGTTTTTCTTTTTTACAGTTGAATGTTTATTCAATCTTTTAATTAATTACAACATAGAAAGTATACATAGAAAAAAGCGCACATGTGAACATACAAGTGATTCATAAAATAAATGACGAGAGGGATTAATTAAGGAGGCCAAAATTCCTCTTTAACAACTACTTAGAAAAATTAGAAAAGCAATTGAGGTGTACTTTTTATTGGCACCAATTTGGGATAGATGCGACTTTTTGATCACTTTTTATTTACTTTTTTAGGGATCGTGAAACAACCAAAAAAATGGAATTTGGGGATTTGGAATTTTTTTTCTTCTATGCTGTTCAGCGGACAGGATACACAATGTTATATTTTAGTAGATCAGACTTTTACGGACATGGTGATACCAATTAGGTGTAACTTTTATTTTTTTTTTGTTTTATTTGTAAAATGACAAAAGTGAAGTGATTGAAACTTTATTTCTATATATACTTTTAAATACTTAGGGCAACATATATTTAAACTGTCTTGGTCTAAGACTTTCTTTGTTGCCCATAGCAACCAATCAGAACTCCCCTTTCATATTTTAGAGCACTATATAAAATGAAAGGGGATCTATGATTGCTGGCTATGGGCAACAAAGCAATTCTTACACCTCAAAAGTTTTCATACATAAACCCCCTTTTTTAAACATGAACAGTAAGTCCCACAAGGATACTTGACCTCTATGGGCGGGATCGGTAGTACAATGCAGAAGGGTGTACAAAGACCCGTCTCCATTCCCTGCTGTTATTGGTGGGTTTTAGCTGCAATTAACAACTGACACCAACCTTCTATGTGTTATGGGTGTCCCTGCGACCCCCGTGTTGGGTCACAGGCACACCCCAGCTGCGGCCGGCGGTTCTCGGGCTGCGGGCGCACCCACAGCACTGACATCCACTTACCTCGTCATGCTCCTGTTCTCGTCCCGGCACGTGCGCGGTACTACAGGCAAATTTAAAGGGACAGTGCGCCGGTGATTGGTCTCACCGGGCGCTGACCCTATTTAAGCCCTGCCCCTTCCTTAGCACCTTGCGAAATCGATAGTGCCCCGAGCCTAGAGAGGAAGCGTTCTATTGTGTCTTGTTGCCATTACTGTGTACCATAACCTCCAGCCTCCGTCCCTTGACCACAAACTATTGCCGCCTGTCCTGACCTTCTGCCTGTCCCTAACTACGAGCCTGCCTTATGATTCTGTACCACGCTGCACCAAGGCCGCCGCCACAATCAAGTCACGTCAGGGGTAGCGACCTGGTAGCAATCCGCCGCAGCAAGTCCATCCCAATTTGCGGCGGACTCTGGTGAAATCCGGACCTACTTAGACTCCGCTCCCTGGCGTGGCTATTACCATCGCTTGTGGTGGTCCAGAGGATCCACTACCACTGACCGTTACACTATGTAGCAGGATTACGAATAATCCTATTACATAGACCCTTACCAATACCAGAATGTACCCATAAATCCTGTGTCAGTGAGGGGTTAAGTAATTAAAGGGTTCCAGCAGTTTTTTTACAAACTGGAAAAACCCTTTAAAATAGGCAAGTTACTCTCTGAGGAAGCGTACATGTATTGGGAATTAAAAATTTTGACTTTAAGTAAGGGTCGCTTTATGAAAATTTAATATTGCACTTTATAGATTGTTACCCCTTTTATTCTATATAACCTTTATGGCTTTTTTGCAGACACTTTTCAATTGACTTTGGGTGAAGCTCTATGGTGATTTTATAGGGAATATTATGTTATGGTATATTCTGGGATGTGCAATCAGGTCTTTCTTTATGTGACCTTTTATATTATGTGTGTAGCTATTTAATAACATTATGTGAACTACTGATCACTGCATTTTTTATGGTAGCATTTCCTGTCAGGGTCAGGCTAAGCTGTCAGGGTGTACCACTCCAGTTTTATGTATTTTTTATGGATTTTATATCGTTTTATTATCAAGTGATTAAATAAAGTCTTTATATATTATACTGTAATGAGTCTAATTTGGAGTTATGTGGTATACTAATATTAAAGGAGCTTTCCCATCTTAAACATTTATGGCCTATCAATAGGGTATAAATCACAGACAAAATAGTGATCCTTAATAAAACTTAATTTTTATTTAAAGTAGGTAATAATTACACATACAAAAAACGTATTCAAAAGCCTAAGAAAATCAGATAAGATCACAATAAATCTTGGAAAATTTTATAGGTTAATTAGAGGGTAACTCACCCTTTTTGATCTGTGACTCATACTTTTCACCTCACCATATTTCAGGTTTGGATTATTATTCGACAACTATATAACAAATATTAGAAAGCTTCACCCCTCAGTCCCCACTACCCACCTCTATACCCCTACCATCGCCATCACCCACCCTCACCCTGACACAGTCCCCAGTGAACACTTCCATAAAATGCTTTCCCACTGTTAGTCATGATAACCTCTCCTCTCTAGTGTCCAAATCCAACCTCACTACCTGTAACCTTGACCCACTGCCATCCTACCTCATCCCAGACCTCAGCACTGTTATTTTCCCAGCCCTCACCCATCTTTTCAATCTACTTTAAACCCTCTGGCTTTTCCCTCCTCTTTTAAAAACACGCGCCCATCACACCTATCCTTAAAAACCATCTTCGACCCCTCCCACTGCCAACTATCGCCCCATCTCATGCTCCCTTTTGCACCAAACTCCTGAGCACACGTTATTTTCACTGCCTCCCACCTCTCCCCCAAACTCTCTCCTTGACCCACCCAATCGGGTTTCCGCCCCAACCACCCAAGAAACTGCCCTAACAAGGTCAAAAAAGCCCTGAATGCAAAACCCTTTTCCCACTCCCCTTCCTTTCCTCCTAGACCGCCCTCCCCTTTGACACTGCCCCCACTCCATCCTTTTAAAAATCCTCCCTCCCTGGCACAGGGCCCTCCCCTTCTCCGGATCTCTTCATACCCCCTTAAAACGGACATTGGGTGGCTCTCATCCTCACCACCTCCTCCCCCCCCGCTCTCTGGGGTTTCCCCTCGGGGGTCTGTCCTGGGCCCACCCTTTTCTTATCCCCTTTTGGGTCTGGGTCACTCATCCCCGCAGGGCTTTAACCCACCTGTACGCGGCGACACCCGCTTTATTCCCCCGGCCCTACTTAAAACTCCCTTCTCTCCCGCCCCAAAAATGCCTATCATCCATTTCCTTATTCTCCCCCCCGTCGCTTAAAAAAAAAATGTAGGATAAAACAGAATTCTCATCCTTTCCACCGTCCCTCCATCCCCTCCACCTGATCTCTCATCACTGTTAAGGGCCCACACCCTCTCACCGCCCCACACCCCGCTGGGGGGAAAACCTTTGACCCCTCTTTATCCTCAAACCCACACCAAGCCCTCCCCCTTCCCTCCGCCTCCACCTGAAAAATATTTCACGCTCCCCCATTTCCAAACTCGGGACACTACAAAAACCTAGTCCCCCCCCTCTATTCCCCCTTGACACTGCAAACCCTTCTTGGGGCCCTCCCAGTTAGCACCCTCGCCCCCCTCCAATCCATCCTAAACTCTGCTCCCGGGCTGATTACCTCTCTCCTCGTACTCCTCTGCCTCTCCCCTCTGCCAATCCTTCAAGGGGCCCATTGGCCCCAAGAATTAGTTCAAATTACTAACCCGACCTACAAAGGGTCTCCAAAACCCCCCCCCCAAACACTTGCCCTAATTTCCAGATACCTCCCCCCACCAATCTCCCCTCCCACAGGGGCCCTTTTCCCCTGCTCCCTCTCATCAGCTCCCAAAATAACCTCCCCAAAATTCCCCGTGCTTCACCCACACTCGGAACTCCTTAACCCAAAACCAGCTCCCCCAACTTTTACCAGTTCAAAATAACCTAAAAAACCCTCTCTTTAGGATGTACAACCCACCTAACCCCACCACCACTACAGGCCCGCAAGCATGTCAGCCCCACACCTTCTGTCTCTCCCCTTCTTCCTTTTAAATTTTGCCCTCGCGGCAGGGTCCCCTTTCCTCTCTGTTTTATTCTAGTCATTTTTGTCACCATTGTATTTGTTCAATATTTGTTATGTATGTAATTCCCTTAAATGTACAGCCCTGGAATTAATGGGGCTCTAAAATAAATAAAAATAATAATTAATAAAATAAAAAAATAATTATGGGACCCAAGTTAGACCTGAAATGCATCAACTATATTGGTTCTGTGATTGGTATTTTGTTTTATACTTTTTAACCATGGGATAAATAAAGATTATGAGGTGTGTTTTTTTTTTTTATTTAAATTTTTTTTTAAAAGTTTTTTAGCAAACAAAAAAATACATGAAAAAGAGCAAATGTAGGTATGGACAAATACAAACAAATTTGAGAATTATTTGTTAAAATTGTGAAAAACCCAAAAAAATAAAAAAAACAGGAAACCAATAACAATCCCCTCAAGGGTTAAATGTTATTTAAGGGTGCCAGCTCTGAAAGACAACCGGGATGCTTGGGGTAGCCCCCACAAAGGACCCAAATAGGCTGGCCAAAACCCGGGTAAGGGGTAAGTCGTGCTTATTGGTAAGGCACCCATAAATAGGCACCAAAAAGGTTTTAAGGCACCATATGTCTTAAAGGGAAAGAAAAAGGGCTAAATAATTTTAACTACGAAGGGAAAGAAAAGGAAAAGAAAATAAAAGGGGGGGAGGGGAAAATGGTATATTGGGGTTGCGCGGATCCCAGCAGAGGCGTCCCCGCAGGTCAAGAGGGGAAAAAAAAACATCAGGTTTGGGGGCCCACAACCAACCTCCCTCCCTAGGGCTCAGATCTCAGAGAGATTTTATTACGGGGTCCCTATAGGCCTCGTTACAAGGGGTTATTTTGAACTATTTACATCGGATTTTCCGATTGAAATACTTTTTGAAATCAGTTGAAAACAGTTCAAATAAGTGCCCCTAAGTGTGGACTTTTTTTGTAACTGATTTCCCGAGATTCCCATTCCAATATTGAAATGGTGAAACCGCCCTAAATAATTGAATGCACATTGTTTTTCCGGGATTTCCTCGTCAATCCCCGGGGAAAATCCCCCGGAAATACGCTGTGTGAACAAGCCGATTTTTTATTTCAAACAAAAAGAAAATAGGCTGTGATTGTTTCTGACTGATTTGCCGACGGATTGACGATCGTGCAATCCGTCGGCAAATACGCGGGCGGAAATAGCCGTTGTTGAACGAGGCCTTAGAGTATCCCAAAGGACACCAGGTAGAGTGATCATGGTCAGTGTAGCTGTCCGGGGTCAGTGCTATCAGTTCCGCCATGCGGTGGGTCGAGGCTACATCCTCAGCCAGTCCCGCTATGGAAGGAGGGGTAGTTTGCTTCCATCTACGAGGGATAATTGATTTTGCTGCCTGGAGAAGATAAAGATTATAAGTTTTAATATGTATTTTCGAGTGCTGGAGAAGCCTGTTTATATTTTCAGATCTTGGATTATTATTCACTAGCGTTGAGCGATTATTATCGATAAAGTTGAAATCAGCACGGTTTGTTAGGTGGTGATGCGAAATTTTTTTAGATCATGCGATAATTAAGGGCTAAAAATCGTTGGTGCATGATCTAATAAGATCAGCGCCAAATTTTCGCCGCTTCCCGAAATTTTGACATCGCAGAAATCAGATTACAGAAAGAGCAGGGTATAATTTTGTGGCTACGTCATGTACTGGGATTTGTATGGGTTGCGATGTGGCTGGAAACATCAATACGCTCGGTTTACATAGAAAAAGCGTTTCCTGTTCAGCCTCAGTGTCTCTCAGCGCGTCATAGGAAGACGTGCCGCTCTGCCTTGTGGCCAAACAGACTCAGTTGAAATTGATTCTATTGTCAGCGTCAGAGGAAACCTCTACTATTAGCTGGAACCTTACAATTTAGTTATATTAAGAGATAGGAATATATTGATGTAGTTAGGTAAGGAATTTTAAAGAGCATCTACCGCTGTATGAAGTCACGGGTTGACGGGGGATGGTGGGGAGGGCCCCAGGGCTAACACAGACAAGCACTATAAATGAACACTTGGCTAATAGTTCACAGGGGCGAGACAAGACCTTAGTGGTAGACATTGCACTGCAAGTATCTTTTAATATTTAACAGTTTGCTATTGAAAAATTTTTCCTGGATAGTTGGCAAGCCTGAACTTATAGTTAGGATACACTATCATTTCTAGTAACTGCAGGTCTCAGTAGTTAGGATGCAAATAAAAAAAAAAAAATACTCCACGTTTATTATCATATAGACATCCAATGAGGTGGTTTCATTTTCAATTTTTACCCATACCACCTTTGTACATATATCCACCTTGCAATTAAATCTGAAAACAGCAATTTTATAGTCACCACAGGTGATTTGAAAGGTGCAAAAAATACCGTGTATTATACGAAAACATAACAGATACGTGTTTTTTTGACTTTGGCGCACTACAGCTTTGTTCATTGACGCAGCTTGCACGTAAATCTGAAAACAGCAATTTTATAGTCACCACAGGTGAATTGAAAGGTGCAAAAAATACCGTATATTATACGAAAACATAACAGATACGTGTTTTTTGACTTTGGCGCACTACAGCTTTGTTCATTGACGCAGCTTGCACGTAAATCTGAAAACAGCAATTTTATAGTCACCACAGGTGAATTGAAAGGTGCAAAAAATACATTTTATTATACGAAAACATAACAGATACGTGTTTTTTGACTTTGGCGCACTACAGCTTTGTTCATTGACGCAGCTTGCACGTAAATCTGAAAACAGCAATTTTATAGTCACCACAGGTGAATTGAAAGGTGCAAAAAATACCGTGTATTATACGAAAACATAACAGATACGTGTTTTTTTGACTTTGGCGCACTACAGCTTTGTTCATTGACGCAGCTTGCACGTAAATCTGAAAACAGCAATTTTATAGTCACCACAGGTGAATTGAAAGGTGCAAAAAATACATTTTATTATCCGAATACATTTCAGATACGTGTTTTTTGACTTTGGCGCACTACAGCTTTGTTCATTGACGCAGCTTGCACGTAAATCTGAAAACAGCAATTTTATAGTCACCACAGGTGAATTGAAAGGTGCAAAAAATACTGTGTATTATACGAAAACATAACAGATACGTGTTTTTTGACTTTGGCGCACTACAGCTTTGTTCATTGACGCAGCTTGCACGTAAATCTGAAAACAGCAATTTTATAGTCACCACAGGTGAATTGAATGTTGGTCAAAAAATGACATTGTTATTATCCGAATACAATGATCAGATACGTGTATTTTTACTTTGCGCGCACTACAGCTTTGTTCATTGACGCAATATTTGCACGTAAAACTGTAAACAGCAATTTTATAGTCACCACAGTGAATTAAAGGTGCAAAAAATACTTTTATTATCCGAAACATTTTCAGGATACCGTGTTTTTTTACTTTGGCGCACACAGCTTTGTTCATTGACGCAGCGTTACCACGTTAAATCTGAAACAGCATTTTTAAGGTCACCAACAGGTGAAATTAAAAGGTGCAAAAAAATACATTTATTATCCAATAACATTTCAGATACGTGTTTTTTTTATTTTTTTTTTACTTTGGCCGCACTACAGCTTTGTTCATTCTTACGCAGCTTTGCACTTAAATCTGAAAAAAGAATTTTTATAGTCACCACAGTGAAATTGAAAGGTGCAAAAAATCAACCGTGTATTATAACTAAATCATAACAGATACGTGTTTTTATTGACTTTGGCGCACTAAGCTTTGTTCATTGACGCATCCTTGCACGTAAATCTGAAAACATGCAAATTTTTTAAAAAAAAAAAAATAAAAAATTAAATAAAAAGTTCACCGACAGGTGAATTAGAAAGGTGACAAAAAATACATTTTTATTATCCGAATACATTTCAGATACGTTGTTTTTTTGACTTTGGCCGCACTACAAAGCTTTGTGTTCATTGATGCAGCGTGCCCGTAAATCTTAAAACAAGCAATTTTAAAGTCACCACAGGTGAATTGAAAGGTGCCAAAAAAATACCCGTTAATTTTATAAAAAAAAAAAAAACCCGAAATAAAAAAAAAAAAAAAACCCCCCCAAACAAAAAAACCCACAAAAAAAAAAAAAAAAAAAAACAAAAAAAGAAAAAGGAAATAAAAATACGTGTATTATTTGACTTTGGCGCACTACAGCTTTGTTGCATTGACGAGCTTTGCAGTAAAATCTTAAAACAGCAATTTTATAGTCACCCACAGAAATTGAAAGGTTCAAAAAATACAGTGTTTATAAGTACGAAAACATTAACAATTCATGTTTTTTGAGACTTGGCGCACTACAGCTTATGTTCACTTTTTTTCATTGGACTCACTTGCACATACATCGTGGAAAACATTCAATTTAAATAGAGGCACGCAACAAGTGAACTGAATGGAGGCAAAAAATACCGAGATTATTATAACGGAAAACCATAACAGGTACGTGTTTTTTTTACTTTTGGCACACTACAGCTATATTTGTTCATTGATGCCATCATTGCACGGTAAATCAGAAACCAGCAATTTATAGTCCACCACATGGTTGAGATTGAAAAGCTGCAAAAAATACCGTGTATTATAACGAGAACATAACCAGATACATGATATTTTTGACTTTGGGCGCACCTACAGCTTTTGTTCATTGAATTTGTGGGGGGGGTGAAACGCAGCGTTGCAAGTAAATCGAAAAACAGAAATTTTAATAGTCCACCACAGGTGAATTGAAAGGTGCAAAAAATACCGTGTATATACGAAAACAAACAGATAACGTGTTTTTTGCACTTTTGACGCAGTCCAGATTTTGTATGATAGAACACCTTGCAGATAAATTTGAATCCACAATTTTGTTTTGATTAAGTGGATGAGAATAGGCTTTGATTTGCCATCTTTTAATAAGAGGGACTCCAAAACTATTCCATACCTTCTCAAATTTTTATATTTCTGGAACAGGAGCGAAATGCAGTGGTAAGCGTAGCAAAGAAGTGGGGTAGCTCATGGAGGGTAGAGGTACGAGAGAAGGTGCTCCTTCCAGTGCTGGCGACAACACGCATGCCAGCGATCGTCAAGTTGCAGGACCGTACAGGCCTGTCCAGCGCTGGGCTCAGGGGCCCTGTAGAATCTCAGTAAACGAACAGCCGCGCCAATCTGTCCTTCAGTTTGGTTAATGCAACCTGCATCCAGCAGTCTTACCTCCTCGCCCTCCCAGTCACGTCCACAATGTGCGTCCATCAGCATCATCAACATCTGTCCAACATGGAAGCAGCCCAAATGTCAACGTCGTGTACCCACCACTGTGGAATAAACCATGTTTGGTTCCTGAATACCTCTTTGATGGACAAAATGCGGTAGGTGGGGGGGGGGGGGGGGTTTTCCCGCAAGAAAAAAAAGGCATAGTTAAAAGATCATAGAGGATGATTTAGTCGTGCTCTGACCTCAGTTTACTGAGATGCCATTCAGAGAGTGAGAAAGGAAGCCGGTCAATCGGCAAAAATCCCGGGCTCCATCAACGCCTTGCATGCCCTCTTTGTCTTGTAGCCCGCAGCTTCTGGATGCTGAAAAGACAGAGACGACCAAGTCCACCTGTGTTGATTGATGAGGATGATTGACGACATTGCGGACTCACCATCATGGTCTTTTCCGCCAGAATTAGCTTACGATAGCTTCATCCAAGTGATTGAGGAGAAGAACATGGGTAATGTCAAATACGGGTCCCGCACAAAAGGGAGAGGGCGGTCGTCGAACGATCGCGCTGATAGATTACTCCGCCACCCACCGGTCAGCGCAAACCCCGCCTCGCATATCACCGACAAAAAGATCCAGGTTCCTCCCTCAAGCCGGGCCTTCTTTGAGCAGCCTCTGATTCACCCGCATGTCATATGCCGCCTTTGCCGTAAACACATAAGTAGTGCAAGAACCTTAAGTGGTTTAACCACCACCAACCATGTCCTAGTCACATGCAGCGAAGCAATGAGTGTTGAAATGGAGGGAACCAAACTTGCCAAAAAAGTCCAGACCGACCGCCGGGCTCAACCACTTTCACACCTCTGTACTCTCCCGCATCCTCCTCCTCCTCCGCCCCACCAAGCGTTCCTCAGCTGCCCATGTCTCTCAGAGTCATGATCAGGGTCAGCCTCCGCTTCAGCCTCAACCGTCGCCCCGATTACCACCACCACCACCAGAGACTCCATCCTAACCCCTTCTCCTTCCGCCAGTTTTTTAGACGACTGCACGAAGTACAGCGGCCCAGTCTAGCAGCCAGCCTTCTGTCTTCCGGTTTTGGGAGCAGAAAGAAACACTTTAACCCAAACCATCTCCAAAGCCAAAAGCCTGAATTCGCATGCCTGCTTTTGGCCTTTTATGTTGCCTTTCATGTCTGGTGGAAAACACAGATGGGTTCCGCTACAAAATCATGGCCCTTGGGGGCCCCCCCCCCCCCCCCCCTTTTTTTTTTTGCCCCCCAATACCAATCCGAGCAGGTCATTTTCTTCTTTGCCAGAAAAGCCGTCCGTGCCTGGCACAGGCCCGTGTCCATCAAAATTTCCAACAGCGTTGACTTGCATCTGTGGCCGGACAAAGTCCATCTACCACCGACACATGGACCTAGTAAGCACGGCCAGAGGGCCGCTATATCTCTGTAGAGCAGCTCACTGGGTGAGCATGTGTGATGTCCTCGCGTCCTGTCCTGGGGTTGACTAGGGCTCCCCCTCAGGATGCTCGGCGCACTGGCTCTTCAAAACCGCAGGTGATTGTGCATGGTCTTCTTTCCCCCAAAGGTTCCACTGGGAGGCATCCCGTATCCGAGAGAAACCAATGCGGTTTTGAAATGAATTCAGTCTTGGAAGACCGTCCCCACACGGTCAGGAAGCTGTGGACGGCTCTCTGCAGACGAAGAAAAAAAAAAAACCGATGCGCTGGCTTGGTTACAGAAGAACCTTGTGCCAGGCAAGGTGGTATGCGATAACGGGCGAAATATCCTGCAGTGCCGCCTTTTGATCCTACTGGAGCACACTCCTTGCCTGGCACACTGTCCCATGAACTGTTCGTCCCAGAAATTTCTAAAGATGCGAACCCCGGGTCTGTACCTGGCCTGCTGAAGAAGGCTCGAGGTCCTGAAGTTCGCACATCCCGCCGTTTCGCACCCAGCTTCGTCCTGCCTGGCTGCCGTTGCAGCGTCAGCTCGGCCTCCCGTCAACCGTCTCATTGTTGACGTAGGCAACACTCTGGAATTCCCACCCTCCACATCTCCAAGCGATTTGGTTGGCAGCAGCGCAATGCCATTTAACGCAGTAACGAATTGACACATGTCCTGACAAGCAGCGTCGGACCTCGGAGTTTGAGCCAACCGAAGAGTGGAGGCAGGTGAAAAGAGCTTCTCAACCATCCTTGCAGTTTACGAAGAAGCCACCAAAATGGTTCAGTGCGTGACAATGCCCTTGTCACTGTTATTTTTTTTATTTTTTTATTTTTTTTTTAGCCCCCAAAAAAAAATTTGGGGGGGGGGGGGGGGGGGGTGGTGGGATTAGGGGGGGATCCCCCTTTTATTTTTAAATGCCTTTTTTTTTTTTTTTTTTTTTAGTTTTGTGTTTATTAATCCCCTGGGGGAAACCCCCGATTTTCTGTGGACACTCTGAAAGCAACAGGTCCCACCACGATGGAGGATGAGAAACGGACACAGATGCGGACACGAGCCTTACTCTCCGTCAAAATCCACAAGGCCCGACAGTTTTCACAATTTCACATCGGTCTGCATTAGTCAAGTGGTTCTGGGTCCCAGCTAGTGGCATAGGGTGGCGCATTCATCCTCTCAGGGTTGCATCATCATCCAGCAAGTCCAGGGCTGTGTTTGAAGCTGTGCCCGGAGAACGTAAGGAGGTAGGAGGGGTTATCCGATTCACCACCGATGTTACCGCTGACGTCCCTTGGCCTTGAGGAAAGAGGATGAGCGCGAATATTGAAGGCGGAGCAGGAAGAGAGGAAGAATCCAGTTTTGCTAGTGCCTGCCTCGAGCCAAGGCGTTTGGAAATCAAGGCTCCATCCCTCTCCACATGAGTGCTTGGATGTGCCTCATTTTCCTCTATCAAGATCCCTCGCATTAAGCCATCAGAAAATGAACAACAGTTACGGGGTGCCACCCTCACTGGATCCCCGTAACAAAACAAAACTCAGCACTTTCCTCCAACCCACCCAAATAGAGAGTAAAATGCAGAAAATGGATACCCTTAGCGATTGATCAACTGGCGAGCATCTTTTGCGTCTGCTCAACGTTCTTCAAATGTCCACGGTGGAACAACGCCAGCGACGTGACCAGCATAGAGTGCCAAGTAGCCGTAGCGGCAGTACATCAGACAAGGTGCAGAAGCCTAATGGGGTGACCTGCTGGCAATCTGTTATTTACCACCCATCACCACGCATGCAATGCAGAGGCACACTAAATAAAATTTAAAAATACCAAAAAAACCCAAAAAAAAAAGCCCCAAAAAAAAAAAAAAAACAGAAAAAAAAAAAAAGGAAAACCCAGCTTAAGATCATGGTGACCCGACTAACTGCTTCTCAACACAAATGTTTTTGTATGTGTTCCGGACTCAATAGATTTTCTGGTATCGCAAAAGAATGGACGAATGGCCCGAGCTGCACGCCGACGCTGAGAGGTGTTGTCCCCTGCCCAGCAGCCAGCTTCATAAACTGAGAGTCAGGACCTTCAGCACACCTGGAGGAGTCATTACAGCACAAACGCATCCGGCTTTTCCCAGATAATGTGTATCGTTTTGACTTTCATCAAGATGAATCAGGCCCATGGATCTCTGATTGATGTTGTGGCCCCCAACTGCCCCGAGTGTCACCGATTAGTTTGCTGCTACATCACATTCCCCTCAAAACAAGAAATGGTCCTCTTGAAAAAAAAACTTATTTTTAAAAATGAATCATATCTTACTCGCATTTTTATTCTCAGTTCCAACTGTATCATTTTTCTGGTTTTGTCAGTGAGGAAACTGTAAAGAGACACCAAGGTGTTTCATGACAAAACCATATTCCATTTACTCATTTCTATCTTAGAATTTTCGCATTGTCAAAGGTGTCTTGTGTCATTTTGCCTCACAATTTTTAATAGTGGCTGAGAAGTCATATTTACAATTTTTTTTTATTGCGGTCATGTTGCTGTGAGATACAAGCATAATTATGGTCCTTTTGGAACAAAATGTGGCTTTTAAGTGGCATTTCTCCCCTCACAATTTTTAACAGTGGCTGAGAAGTCATATTTATAATTTTTGTGGTCCATGTATGCTGTGAGATACAGCAAAAATGTATTCCCCATTTGGAACAGAAATGTGGGCTTTTAAAGAGGGCATTTCACCCTCACAAATTTTTAACAGGCCTGAGCAGTCATATTTTATAATTGTTTGGGGTCATCTTGCTGTGAGATAAAGAGCTTAATCATGTCCTTGGAACAGAAATGTGCTTCTAAGTGGCATTTCTCCCTCACAATTTTTAACAGTGGCTGAGAAGTCATTTTTATAATTTTTTGGGTCATGCTGCTTTGAAATTCTTTGAAATTCTAAAAAATGTTGTTTCTAATAGACGATTTGTTGCTTCACAATTGCAAAAGTGGCTCATGGGTCATGTTCTTGAATTTTTGGGGGGCAATTTTGCTGTGACATGCAGCTATACTACAGGTCACTATATAAAAATGTTGTTTCTAAACAGACATTTGGTTCTTCACAAATCTGGCTTCAAGGGGTCATGCTTTGAATTTTTGGAGCATTTTTGCTGGTGACATCAGTTATACTACAGTTCCTAATTAAAAAAAAATGTTGTTTCTAACAACATTTGTTCTTCACAATTGTCAAGTGTGGGGCCTCAAGGTGATTGGTTGCTGTCAGAAACAGAAATAGGTAGGAACATTGTTAATGGACACCATATGTGCAAAATGACTTGTTTTTGCAGATCTATTAACATAGGCTACAATCCCTGTATTGAGAACAAACCCATCTTTAATATTCATTAAACAAAAAAGAGAAACAAAGATATGTGGGATTCCATCCTATTTTAAATTGTTTTCTAGAATTAAACTACTAAAAAACTTGCATGTACAAAATAGCTGTTTAAAAAAAATTCCTCGTAATTGTACAAGGGAGGGTACAGGAAAACTTGACCAATGTAGGTTAATTCAGAGGACATGGAGTAAATGGAGGCACGGGACAGAGAACAAAGTAACAGGAGACCCATTTCCGTCAGCTACGTTGAGTAAAATTGAGAAAAAGAATGCCAAGAAAAAAGGGCACCTGAGTAGTAACAGGGTGCGTTAACCCAGCCATGTATTTTCCAAGTGAAAGCTCAATTGGTCCCGCACTAAATACGTGATAGGCCAAGCGCTAACCCAAGGTCTTGAACTGTGGCTACTGAGATGGCGGAGGTTCTCACACAGATCCGCTTCATCACACTCTGCATCCACTTGACAGTTTTTCGTTGCTGCTGCGTCAACAGGGCAATTAACCTGCGTGTTAATAGATGACGGACGCCAGCCCTGGCTCTCAAACGCACCCACTGGTACTCCGGCCCTGGAGGTGTCATGCTGTGGCACAGGACAGGTATTAGTCAATGTCCAGTTGGAAACTAAAATGGTGGTTGCAAGACTCCTTTTTCCGTCACTTTTAAACTTGGGTTCAGAGACAGGTTTAATAGGTCCATACCTGCGGTCCAGGAACCGTTCTAGTCAGATGTACCAGTTAAACTAAAATGTGGTTTTTTGAAAAGACTTCCAATATGTTTTCCCGGCATTTTTTTAAATCATGGGGTCAATGCAGTTGGGGCTTCAGCTGTAGCCCTGGACAGGTATATTTTAATGTCCAGTTCAAACTAAAAATGTGGTTGGAAAATGACTTTATTCCGGTCACATTTCTAATCTGTGGGACAGACAGGATTAAGGACCATGCTGCCGGGTCACAGGGACACAGGGTTTCCAAGTCCAGTTTCTAACTAAAATGGTGGTTAAATGACTCCTTTTTTCTGGCACTTTTTAATCTGGGGTCCAGACAGATTTTAATGGTCATACTGTTGCCCAAGGACTGTACAGTTATATTACCAGTGAAACTAAAATGGGGTTGAAAGAACTCCTTTTTCGGGGGCGTGGGTGGGGGGCGGGACGGGTAGGGGGGGGGGGGGGGGGGTGGGGGGGGGGGGGGGGGGGGGGGGGGGGTTTTTTGAAATCTGGGTCAGAGCAGGGTTTAATTAGTCAACTGGGCGGGTGCCAGGACAGTATATCCAGATGTCCAGTTCAACTATAAAATGGTGGTTGAAAGACTCCTTTTCTTTTTCCGGCAACTTTTTAATCTGTGGTAAGACAGGTTTTAAGGGTCATGCTGCTGCGGTCCAGGACAAGGTTTGTCAATGTCCAGTTCAACTAAAATGGTGTTGAAAGACTAGACTCCCTTTTTCCGACACTTATTTAATCAGGGGTCAGACAGGTTTAATGTCAAACTGCATCCCAGGACAGGTATAGGACAATGTCCAGTTTCAACTAAAATGTGGTTGAAAGACACCCTTTTCCGGCACTGTTTAATCAGTGGTCAACAGGTTTAGGGTCATGCTGTCGGTCCTAGGACAGTGTTTGTCATGTCAGTTCAACTAAAATGGTGTTGAAAGACTCATGATTTCCGGCACTTTTTAATCTGGGGTCAGACAGGTTTAAAATGGTCATACTGCGGTCAAGACAGTTCTAGTCAATGTCCCAAGTTTCAACTAAAACAAGGTGTTGAAAGACTCCTTTTTTCCCGGCGACTTTTTAAACGTGTTGGGTCATAACAGTTTTACGGGTCATGCTGCGATCCAGGACCAGTGTGTTTCGTCCAATGTCCAGTTCAACTAAAATGGTGGTTTTTCAAAGACTACTTTTCTTCCGTCACTTTTTAATCTGTGGGTCAATGCTAGGTTTGTAGGGTTCATGCTGCGTTCCATGACAGGGATAACTATCAATGTTCCAGTTCATGTAAAATGATGTTCAAAATAATTCCTGCCTTCTTCACTTTTTTTAATTTGTGGGTGATGCAGATTTTAAGGGTCAAGCTGGTACATGACCAGGGATAGTGACTGGGTGTTGACTTTTTTTCTGTTGGCTTTTTTTCCTCTAGCCCTGTTTGTTGTAAGATGAAGGTGGTTTTTTGCTACACCCATAGACTTTAAAGGTCAGCGGAGATGATCGACTATCGACTATCGAAAACCTTAACGATGGTGACCGACTGATCGAGCTATCGCCCGATGTCATAGACAACTATTCGCCTCAACATTAATATGATTGATGATAATAGTTGTCACCAATTGCGGGTTTTTTTATATTTTTAGTAGTTGTTGCTTATTTATATAAATACCTTGGTTTATTAATATTATATATCATTTACACTAGAAACAGATTTTCTATTCTCGTTAATATATACATTTATTCAAATAAAATCAATTGTTATTATAACTCCTTAGCAACCTGTGATGTAAAATACCATGGTCATATCTAGCCCCAACACCACAACATACATTTTTATCATTATGCTCTGACAGGTGTTGGCCGTGCAACTAGGACTGCGTATAGTGATTTCCCAAGGGGGCCCCCCCCCCCCCACACAGCTGAAATTTTTTGGGGCTCCCCCACTCATTACCTACCTACCCTGCATTAAAACGGGGGGGCCCCCACTTATTTTTAAAGAAAAAAGGGGGGCCCCCCTGAAAAAGGGGTACTCCAATACTTTTCAAAAATGTTCCCCCCTCAGTTTAAAATTTGGGGGATCAGGAAAAAGTCCCATGTATTTTTAATTTGGGCAGTTAAAACCCCTTTTAACGCTACCATCAATATTTTACTAAAACATATAAAAAAAGGATTTCCTCTGTCATCCCATCATGTCATCCTGGTTGCTAATATTTATTTTTTTGTAAGATATTTATGCTCAGTAATGTAACATTTTACTACAGCTATGATCTGAAAATCTTAAAGACTATGGGCCACAAGTATGAAAACTGTGTAGGCCAAAAAAAATAAAATTTTTGCCTATAGCAACCAAAAAAGAGGGGG
This sequence comes from Phyllomedusa bahiana, assembly GCA_025379985.1. Taxonomy (NCBI): domain Eukaryota; kingdom Metazoa; phylum Chordata; class Amphibia; order Anura; family Hylidae; genus Phyllomedusa; species Phyllomedusa bahiana. The sequence continues at coordinate 20,507 of JAODAL010001928.1, forward strand.
CCCCCTTTTTCTTTTTCAAATATTTCCAAAAAAAAAATTTAAAAGGGGTTTTCTGTTTGGGTTTTGCTAGGGGCACAAAGGAATTTTTTAGTTTCTAGGACAGTTAAATACATGGGGGCCCCTATAGGGTTCTTTTCGAGCATATTAAAACCTTACTAAATTTCCTTTGTTCTACATCTATATTTCCATTCAAAAACCTTTTAAGAAACCCCATGAAGAAAGGGGCAGAAATTTAAGTCAAAGGATGACAATTTTAAAAATATGAAAAAAAATTATTAGAAAAGAGTATGGGCATTTAAGGGGGTACAAGGCAGCCCTAAAGGGCAGGTTTGGGGACGGGCCCACAGAAAAACGGAAGAAATGCTAGGGGCCCCCTGGGGAAAGGCAACCCCCTTGGGCATTAGAAAGCTTGGGACGTTTTTCGGGGAGAAAAAAAAAAAGGGGAAAAGGGGGACAGTTTTGCAAGGGATTCATGATCAGTTTTTTTCCGGGACTTATATTAGCTGTAAAAGAAACATAGGTAAAAAAAATTTAAAACTCACGGGGCCCCCCAAAGGGGAATCAACTTAACTGTTTGGTCCCCCAGGAAACCCCCAAGTCGACACTGGGTAAGGGGTAAATTTAAACAAATTGGATTTTGGGTTGTGCTCAAACCACGCCCCCTTTTTTTAAAAATTAAACTTTGCTTGTTGGTTTAAATGGTAATAGAAAAGGCAAAAATTGGTTTGGGTTTTTAAATGAAAAATTTGAAAATTTTAGGGGGTAAAAAATTGAAAAATGGAACTTTTTTGGAAAATCAGGTAAATAGGGTATGAAAAATGTGGAGACAAACTGCCAGGCATGGTGACAATGAAAACCCACGCGTTTCAAGTCCGTCCGGACGCTTAATCATACTACGATTAAGAGTCCGGACGGACTTGAAACGCGTCAGAATTCATTTTTCGCCATGCCGGGCGTTTTTGCCCTCCACTTTTTTGCTTTTCCAAATGCACAAGTTTTTTGCAAATGGGGGTTTTGCTGAAAACTTTTTGGGTTTTTGCTGTCTAGGAGTTTGCCTTACCAGAGTGCAACCATGCAGCCCGGACTTGGTGAGGGGTGAGGGGGGGGGCCCCCCCCCCCAATTTCCCCTTTTTTTTTTCGTCTTGTAATTAGGGTAAAAAAATGCCCCAAAAAATAGCTTCCCTTTGGGGAAAGACAACCTGAAAACGGGGAATCAATACAAATATTCGGGTCCCCCTGGGCACATAAGGAAAAATTTTAGCAGCAACCCCCCAGGGAAAAATTCACCCCCAAAACCATCCCCCCCTTGGCCCCATTCCTGTCTGGGTTTTAAAAATAGGCCTTAAAACCCATTTTGGACAAACCTTTCCCTTACCCATCTTTCCCCCCTGGGGAAAAAATTTCCCTTTTTTTTAAAAAAAAAAAGGTTCAAAATTTTAAATGTTTTTTAAACATCTGTTGAGTTAAAAAAATTTTCTTGTAAACTAAATTTTTTTTTTTACATGAGAAACCTACCCTTTTAAACCAATAAAAAGAAAACAAATCAATAAAATTTCACCTTTTTAAACCATTATTGTTCAAAACAACCCCATAATTAAAAGCAGAAATTTAGGGGTTTTATTTTTAAATTTATGATTATTTTCCCTATGCCATTATGCCTGTTTGAATTTTTTAACCCTTTATGTGTTCAATTATTTTTGGGTACAAGGGTGGGTCTTTTAAAAACAATAATGCTAAATGGGACAGAGTAAACGTTTCCAGTTTTTGTGATAAAACCTGAAAATGCAATTAAACAGTTTAAAACCAAAAGACAGCTATTGCAAAAAAAACAATTTTGGATTTTCAAATCACCCTTTAAGAATAAAAAGCATTGACACTATGTAAAAAATGCTTTTTGGGTTCCTTCCAACCCCAACGGGAAAAAACAAAAAAAAAATTTTTCCATTATTGCCCATAAACAAAATTTTATTTCAAGTGAAATTAAATAAAATTTAACCCCCTTTTATCAAAAATTTCAAGGAAATTTTTTAAAAAAAAGACACCCATGTTAAAAAGAAGGGTTCGGGGATCCCAATGGCACGGTTTGGGGGTTTCGATTAAAAATTAAAGGAAGGTCAAGGGGAAAAAAATCAAATGTTGTTTACGCAGCCAGAAGGCCCAAAGGAGTGACCCTTACAAAACAAAATTTAAACTTCCAGACTGTTTTAATTTTTTAAAAATGAAAACCTTTCATTTAAAAGAAAATGTTTAAAGACTAGCCAGTTAAAATTATCTCCCCGTAAGAATCTTTTTTTATAAATTTTCTTTGAAATTTTTAAAAAGATGGTTTTTTAAAAATTTTTCCCTTTTTTACCAGTACTGTCATCGTAGGCGATTGTAACTGTTTTTTTCCATTTTAAAAAACTGCCAACCCAAAATCAAAAATTTGCCGATCAGTGGGGAAAAAGCCCTGGGTACAAAAGCTGACATAAAATAACCCTTTTAAATCCAAAAACCTTAAATTTTTCCCAAACGAGTTTGGGATTGGGGTGGAACCCCAAGGGCATTAAATATAGACTGCACTGCATTTGCTGAAGAACTGTGTGATGGTCCAAATATAGGCCCCGGCCCCCTCCCCCCAGACAATTGGTTTTACAAAACTAAACAAGAGATAAAGGAAAGCGATATGTATTAAGATTTGAGATAACTTGTTCTAAATTACAACCAATTTTGCATTGTATTCCATTTCAAAATAAAAGGTTTAATTTTGAATTAACATTTTTAAAAAAAGAAGGGGTGAAAAATTATTTAATTCAACCTCCTTTAGATGAAAGCATGCATAGGGATAAACTTTTTTTTTACAGGCCCCGCTTTAAATTCCTCCAAACAGCTAAATTACTGGGGAAAGGAAAAAAAAAGCCATTTTCTTTCTCCCCCTTGGGGGTGCTGTCAAATTTTTACATGCCCAGTTATTCAAATAAATGGGCAGTCAAAAAATTTCATATCAAGCCAGGTTTTTCTTTGGTTTAAAGCTTAATTTTTGTTTTTCCCCTCACTTTGGGGTAATTTTATGATTCACAAATTTGGGCCCCAACCCTGTGTGATATCCATATGCCATAAAAAATATGCCAGGTTATCATTTACAGAGCCTGCGTTTACTAATCCAAGAGTTATATGAAACCACAATGTCACAGCAATGTACACACTTCTAGACTTATAAACGATAATTTGCTTTAGCTACATGTTCTCCAAATATTTTACTTGCTGTTTTTGCCTATAAATATTTTTAAACATGAGGTTAATTAAGAGTATGATAAATGATGTGCTGTCCTCTTACATATTCAGTTTATAATTTCCCATCAAAATTCATAAATTAAATATCCATATATAAATATTTTTTGTGCATTCCCCCAAAAATAAAATTAGTGTTTTATGTGTATAGTTTTTGGAAGCCTTTTTTCCCAAAAAAACTTTTTTGCTTTCCACTGCCAAAACACTTTTAAGGTTTAAAAAAACCATTAAGGTTTTTCTCCCGTGCTAACTCAAAGTGCATATTAAAGTCCAATAGGCATTTACGTACTTTTATTGCGCTGACCTCTGCTCCCTCTTACTAAAAGGGAAATTTATCGTGAATACAAACTTGCCCAAAAAAATAGGGAAAAATGATTGTAAAAAGGAAAATTTTTTTCAGCTGCAGAAAGCAAACTATAAGGTTCCCCCAAAGTGACCCTTCTTTGTTTTTGATGAGTGAAAATTTTCAACCTTAAATTTTAAAAAAATATTTTGACCCCCCAAAAAACAAATATTTTCTTTTAATATGGGAAAAAGTACTTTTAATTTTTTGAAATATTATTAAATTTTTATTATTTATTTTTAGAATATGTAAAGGGAATGTACACGGGACAAAAACCAACCCTTTTTGATATGGAATTCCATGTTTTTCCCGAAGGATGTTCATTTCCCCCTAGTTTCTTAAGTTTTAAAATTTTTGTTTTCAAAAAGTCCCTTAAAATATAAAATTCATCTTTCCACAGAAATTTTTTTTTTCTTATAAAAAAACTAAAAACCCAAATTCCTTTGCTTTTCTGGGAATAAACAAATTGCATATTGTGCTATGTAAACTACACAACCTATGGATAAATATGGGTAGGGGGGCTGTCAGCAAAATTATTTGTAAGGGACCCAACAAATTTTAAATTTAAAAAAAGGGTTTTTTCTCACCACGCGGTGGCACCCGGGGTTTTTTGGGATTTTTTCACTTAAAACTGTCCCCCTCAGGGGTTTTGGGTGGTTCTACAGCCCAAAATTTCATATTTAACTTCTAGGGAAGTAGTTACCCTTCAGTTGGCCCGGAGAATTTTTATCTCTAACAGATTATAATATTTAAGCCCAATTTTCCGTGACTTTTTCTTTCCCTTTTCCCCCGCTTCCCGAAAACAAGGAAAAACATATTCCCCCTGAATTTCCTTTAGCTAATAAAATAAAAAGATAAAAGTTTTTAGTAAAAACCAAAAGAAACTTTTTGTGAAATTCAAAATAACAAATAAAAAAACTCCCTTTTCCCTGACCCAAAATTTAAAAAATTTGGGGCTATTTAAACCCTTTAATTTTAAAGTCCCTTTTTTAGTGTTTTATCATTTTTTATCGACAAAGTTGGAAAATCGGCACAGTTTTTTTTGAATTTCCCGGAAATTTTTTAGTTTACGTTATAATTTAGGTTTAAAAACTTGCATCGTATAATTTAATTTTTGACCATTTTCGGCCCCTTCCTTTTTCCCCTTTTATTTTGGGGGCCAGCAAAAACAGCTAAAACAGAAATAGGCAGGGGTGAGTGTTGTGCACTTTATTTAAATGGGGTGTGTATAGTTGCGATTTTGGCCCGGGAAAAAACAACCCCTGCCCCTTTTTGTTTTACATAGAACACCCTTTTCCCGTTTCATGATCAGTTTTCTCTCAGCGTCCCCATACATTTGGACGTGCGCTCTGCCCCGTGTCCAAACAGCTCAAGGGGAAATTATTTCCCATTTCTTTTAAAAAAGAAAGCTCTACTTTTTAGCTTTGACCTTTACAAACTTTTGTTAGATTCCGAGATTTGAAGATTTTATTTAGTTTTGGGAGAGAATTTTTTAAAAGGGGCACTTAACCCCCTGTTTAAAATCAAAAAGGGGGGGGGGGGGGGGTCCTGCGGGGGAAACAGACAACCTTTAAAAAAAATACTGATATAGTTCACCAAACTTTGTGTAGACTTTTCACTGCAATAGCTTTTTATTAACAGTTTTCATTTGAAATTAATTTTTCCCGGAAAAATTGGGCAAGGGCCCCTGAACTTTTATTAGGATACACATTCTTTTTTCTTATAACTGCCAAGTCCCCTTTTTTTAGGTGCAAAAAACTCCCCCTTTTTTTTATCAGTATTTCATTTCAGAAAAGGTGTTTTTTTTCAAATTTTTTTTGGCCCCCTTCCAACTTTGTTGAATAGCCACCCTTTCCGTTTTTTTTTAAAAATCCCCGCAATTTTGGGAGCGCACAGGGGGGGTAGGGGCCCCCAAAAAAACCTTTCATTAATCCGGAAAAACATTACAATACGTGTTTTTTTTTTACTTGGGGCCCCACTTAACTTTGTTTATTTTAGGCCCCCTTGCCTTAAATGTGGGAAAACCAAACAATTTTTTTAGTCACTTCAGGTAAAATTAAAGGTTTCCCCCAAAAAAACTTTTAAATTAACCGGGAAAAAACATTTCAGATAAAGTTTTTTTTTTATTTGGGGGGACTAAAGCTTTGTTCATTGAGGTTTCCTTTTCAAAAAAAAAAGTGAATAAGCAAAAATTTGGGAGTCACCACAGGTGAAATTTAAAAAGGGGCCAAAAAAACCCTTTTTTTTTTTTCCCAAAAAAAAGGCAGAAACGTGTTTTTTTCCCCTTTTTTGGGGACTACACTTTGTTTTATTTAGGGGACCTTTCACTTTTTAAAAGTGAATACAACAATTTTGTAAACACCACCGGTTTAATTTATAGGGGCCCCCAAAAATACCTTTTTATTTTTCCAATAAAATTTTTAGATACGTGTTTTTTTACTTTTTGGGGCAAATACAGCTTTGTTCATTAGGCCCCCCTTCCTTAAATGTAAAAACAGCAATTTTGAAATAAAAACCCCAGGTGAAATTTTAAAAGGGGCCAAAAATAACCCTTTTTTTATCCCAATTTCATTTTAAATATGTGTTTTTTTTAAATTTGGGCCCCTAAAGCTTTGTTTATTGAGGGCAAAACCCTTTTCACTTAAAAAGTGAATACAGCCAAATTTTGTAGGGATTGAAAAAGGGGCCAAAAATAACCCCTTTTTATTATCCCAATACATTTTTAAATACTTTTTTTTTTAATTTGGCCAGTACAGCTTTTTTGATGATCTACTTTTCAGTTAAAAATTTTAAACCAGCAACTTTGTAGTCCCCCACAGGTATACTTAAAGGTGCCAAAAAATTTCCCTTTTTAATATCCGTATACCTTTCAGGACAGGTTGGTTTTTTTTCAAATTTTGGGCAGGGCAAGCTTTGTTGATTGATCAAAATTTGCCCGTTAAATTTGAAACCAGCAACTTTTTTTGTACCAAACCCCAGGTTTTAATGATAGGTCCAAAAATTTCCCCTTTTTAAAATCCGTATTAAAATTTCAGACAGGTTTTTTTTCACTTTTTGGGCATAAACTTTTTTTGGTTTTTTATAGATTTTACTTTTTCAGTTTTTAAATTTGAAAACCCCGCAAAAAAAGTTTGTCCCCCAAAAAGGTTGATAGGTTTCCAAAAAAATAAACCTTTTTTTTATTCAAAATACATTTTCCCAAAACGGTTTTTTTCACTTTGGCGCAGGCCAGCTGTGTTGATAGGCCACCTTTTCCCCTTTTAAAATTTTAAATCCGCAATTTTGTTTTTATTTTTAGGGGATTTGAGAATAGTGTGATTTTCCGTCTTTTTTTTTTTAAAAAAAGACTTTCCCCAAAAAAATACCAAAACCTTCCAAAAATTTTTATAAATTTCCCGAAAAATGGGGGCGAAATTTAGGGGTAAGGGGAGCAAAAAAGGGGGGTAGGACAATGGGGTTAGAGGTTGAGAGAAGGTGCTCCCCTTTCCAAATTTCTGGCGACAACAAGCCTGCCAGCGGACCGTCCGTTGCAGGACCATCAGGCCTGTCACGCTGGGTCAGGGCCCTGTGAATCTCAGTAACGAACAGCATCGCCAATCTGCCCTTTCAGTGGTTAATCAACCTGCATCCAGCAGTCTTCCCTCTCGTCCTCCCAGTCACGACCACAAATTCGTCATCAGCATCATCAGCATCCATCCAACATAAAGCACCCAAATGTCAACTCGTTGTACCCACCACTGTGGATAATCCATTTTCTGAAGACCTCTTGATGACAAAATGCGGTGGGGTCAGAAGGCATGTTAAAAGATAAAGAGGCCAAAGAGGATGTTTTTTTCTCTGCTCTGACACACAGTTACTGATGCCATCAGAGGAGGAGAAGGAAGCCGGTCAATCGGCAAAAATCCCGGGCGGTCGGCAACGCCTTGCAGTCCCTCTTGCTTGTAGCCCGCATCTCCTGGATGCAGAATGTCAGGACGACGAAGTCACCTGTGTTGATGATGATGATGACGACATTGCGGATCAACATGGTCTTTTCAGCAGAATTTGTTTGGGCGAGCGCTTCATCAGGGGGACGAGGAGGAAGATGATGGGGTAGTGTCAGTACGGGTCCCGCCTCAAAAGGGAGAGGGCGGTCGCAGAAGCCGCGATATGATTCCGCCACCACGGTCAGCGGAAACCCTGCCCTCGCTTATCGCCGTCAAAAAGGTCCAGGACCTCTCAAGCCTAGGCCTTCTTTGAGCAAGCCTCTGTTTCACCCAGCGATGTCATATGCCGCCTTTGCCGTAAACGCATAAGTAGAGGCAAGAACCTTAGGTGGTTAACCACCACCAACATGTTAGTCCATGCAGCGAAAGCATGAGTTGAAATGGAGGCAACACTTGGCCAAAAAAGGCCAGACCAACGCCGGGCATCCAACCACTGTCACACCCTCTGTCTCCGCCACCTCCTCCGCCACCACCAAGCGTTCGTCAGTGCCCATGTCTCTCAGAGTCATGATTAGGATCAGCCTCCGCTTCGCCTCCACCGTCGCCCAAGTACCACCAGCACCACCAGAGCCCCCATCCTACCCTTCTCCTTCCGCCAGTTTGACAAACCTGCAGCCGTACACGGCCAGTCTAGCAGCCACCCTTCTGTTTTCCCAGGTTTGGGAGCAGAAGAAACACTTTAACCCAAACCATCCAAAGCCAAACCCGAATGTCGGCATTGCCAGGCTTTTGGCCTTGACAATGTTGCCTTTTCCCGTCTGGTGGACAAAGATGGTTCCGCCACGTCATGGCCCTTGCCTGCCCCCAATACCAGATGCCGAGCAGGCATTTCTTTGCCAGAAAAGCCATCCTGCCCTGGCCAGCCACGTTCATCTAAAATTTCAAGCGCGTTGTCTGCATCTGTGGCCGGAAAAGTCCATCTCACCCACCGACACTTTGGACTATTTAAGCACAGCCAAGGCCGCTATACCCTCTGTGACAACTCACTGGGTGAGCTGGGTGGATGTCTCTGGGGGTGACGGTGGCTCTCAGGATCGGCGCACGCTCTTCAAAACCGCAGGGATGGTGCAGGGTTCTTTCCCCCAAGGTCCTCAGGTGGCATCACGTTCCCAGAGAAACCAGGCCGTGTTGAAATTAATCTGTTTTGGAGACCATCCAACACACAGGTCAGGAGCTGTGGACGGCTCTCCGCAACGAGCCCCGAGCGCTTGCTGGGTGCCAAGAACCTTGTGCCAGGCAAGGTGGTGTGCGATAACGAGCGAAATCTGCTGGCCACCCTTAAGATCGGTAGGCTGGAGCACATCCCTTGCCTGGCACATGTCATGAACCTTGTCGTCCAGAAATTTCTAAAGAGTTTACCCGGGTCTGGACTGCCTGCTGAGGAAGGCTCGAATTCTAAGTTCGCACTCCGCCGTTCGCACCCTGCTCCGTCCTGCTGGCTGCGTTGCAGCGTCAGCTCGGCCTCCCTTTCAACCGTCTAAATTGTTGACGTGGCAACACGCTGGAATTCCACCCTCCACATGCCCAGCGATTGTGGCAGCAGCTCAATGCCATTACGCAGTACGAAGTGACAAATGGCCTTTGACAAGCAGCGGTGGGGAAACCTCGGGGTGTTGAGCCACCGAGAGTGGAGGCAGGTGAAAGAGCTCTGCACATCCTTGTCAGTTTTGAAGAAGCCACCAAATGGTCAGTGCGGACAATGCCCTTGTCAGCATGAGCATTGTGGTGATCTTAGTTCTGGAACGATCGTTGGACACTCTGAAACAACAGGTCCCGCCAGCGACGGAGGAGGGACGGACACAGATGCAGACACGGACCTTTCTCTGGGTTTCAATCCCCACAAGCCTGGGAAGTTTTCACAATTTCTTTCGGTCTTCATTAGGCAGTTGTTCGGGGTCCAGGGCTAGTGCAAGGCGGCGCATCACTCTCGGGGTGCATATCTCAGGCAAGTCAGGGCTGTGTTGAAGCTGTGCCGGAGGAAGCGGAGGAGGAGGAGCAGGAGGAGGAGGAATTCCTAGACACCGACGTTCCCGCCGTCCCTGCCTTGGAAAGAGGTTGGTGCGAATTTGAGGCGGGGGAGGAGGAAGATGAGGAAGATGAGTTTGCTAGTGCCCCTCGACCCAGAGGCTTGGGGAAAATCAAGGCTCCATCTCTCACATGAGTGCTTGGATCTCCATTTCCTCCAACATGATCCTCGCATTAAGGCCATCAAAATGAACAACAGTTACTGGCTGGCCCCCCCTCCCGGATCCCCGTACAAAACAAAACTCAGCACTTTCCTTCCCCCCACCCAAATAGAGAAATAAAATGCAGGAATGGAGACCTTACTGATTGATCAACTGGAAACATCAGTTGCGTCTGCTTCACGTTCTCAAAAAGTCACGGTGGAACAACATCAGCGACGTGACAGCAGTAGCGTGGGCCCCCGTAGCCGTAGCGGCAGCAGCAGCAGAAGCAGGCAAGGTGGCAGAAGCCTAATGGGTGACCTCTGGCAATCTTTATTTACCACCTCACCAACGCATGCAATGCAGGACACACTTCCAACACACAGAGACCAGCTTAAGATCATGGTGCACGACTATCTGCGTCTCAACACCGATGTTTTTGTATGTGTTCCGGACCCCAAAGACATCTGGGGATCCAAAATTGAAAGAATGGCCCGAGCTCGCTCGCCACACCATAGAGGTGTTGTCCTGCCCAGCAGCCAGCGTCATATCTGAGTGGAAACCCTTTAGCCACAGCTGGAGGACATTACAGACAAACGCTTCCGACTTTCCACAGATTAAAGTGGATCGTTTGACTTTCATCAAGTGAATCAGGCATGGATCTCTGATGATGTTGTTTGGGCCCCAATTGCCGAGGTCACCGATTAGTTGCGGTCTACTTCACATTCCTCTTCAAACAGAAATGGTGTTCTTGAAAAACTTTTTTTTAAAATTATCATTTCTTACTGGGAATTTTTATTTTTCTTTTCCCAACAGTTCATTTGTGGTTTTGCTGTGAGGAGACTGTAAAAGACAGCAAGGTTTCATGAAACACCGTATTCCATTTACTCCTTTATCTTTAGAAGTTATCGCATTGTTCAATGGTTTTGGGGCATGTGCTGTGAGATACAGCTATAATTATGGTCCTTTGGAATAGAAATGCCCAAAGTGGCATTTCTCCATCACAATTTTTAATAGTGGTGAGAAGTCATATTTATAATTTTTTGGGTCATGTTGCTGTGAGATAACAGCAATAATCATGGTCCTTTGGAACGGAAATGTGGCTTTTAAGTGGCAAATTTTTCCTCAAAATTTTTAATAGTGGCTGAGAAGTCATATTTATACTTTCTTGGGGTCATGTTTCTGTGATATACAGCAATAATCATGGTCTTTGGAAAAGAAATGTGGCTTCTAAGTGCATTTCTCCCCCACAAATTTTTAAAAGTGGTGAGAAGTCATTTTTATAATTTTTTGGGTCATGCTGCTTTGAAATGAGCAATACTACAGGTCCTATTCTAAAAAAATTTGTTTCTAACAGACATTTGTTTCACAAATTTTCAAAAGTGGCTCAAGGGGCATGTTTTGAATTTTTGGGGGCATTTTGCTGTGACATGCAGCTATACTACAGGTCCTATTATAAAGAAAAAGTTGTTTCTAACAGACATTTGTTCTTCACAATTGTCCAAAGTGGCTCAAGGGTCATGCTTTGAATTTTTGGGGGCATTTTGCTGTGACATGCAGCTATACTACAGGTCCTATTTTAAAAAAATGTTGTTTCTAACAGAATTTGTTCTTCACAAATTTTCAAAGTGGCTCAAAGGGTCATGCTTTAATTTTTGGGGGCATTTTGCTGTGACATGCAGCTCGACAACAGGTCCTATTATAAAAGTCTTCTGTTTCTAACAGACATTTGTTCTTCACAATTGTCCAAAGTGGCTCAAGGGTCATGCTTTGAATTTTTGGGGGAATGTTGCTGTGACATGCCGCTATACTACAGGTCCTATTATAAAAGAAAATGTAGTTTCTAACAGACATTTGTTTTTCACAATTGTCAAAAGTGGCTCATGGGTCATTTTTTGAATTTTTGGGGGCATTTTGCTGTGACATGCAGCTATTCTTCAGGTCCTATTATAAAAAAATGTTGTTTTAACAGACATTTGTTCTTCACAATTGTCAAAAGTGGCTCAAGGGTCATGTTTTGAATTTTTGGGGGCATTTTGCTTTTACATGCAGCTATACTACAGGTCCTATTATAAAAAATAAAATAGTTTCTAACAGACATTTGTTCTTCACAATTGTCAAGAGTGGCTCAAGGGTGATGGTGCTGTCAGAAAAAAGGAATAGGTAGGACACTGTTAATGGGCGCAATATTGCAAAAATTTCTTGTTTTTGCAAGATCTTTAACATAGCTAAACAATCCCTGTATTGAGACAACCCATTTAATACAATTAAAAAAGAGAAACAAAGACGGTGGGATTCCCTCCCATTTTAAAAATATGTTTTTCTAGAATTAAACTACTAAAAAAAATTGCATGTACAAAATAGCTGTTAAAAAAAATTCCTCTGAATTGTACAAGGAAGGTACAGGAAAACTTGACCAGATGTAGGTTATTCAGAGGACATGGAGTATGGAGCACAGACAGAGAACAAAGTACAGAGACAATTTCCTACAGCACGTTGAGTAAAATGAGAAAAAGGAGGCCAAGAAAAAGGGCACCTGGGTGTAACAGGAGCGTTAACCACCAGTATTTCCAAGTGAAGCTCAATTGGTCCGCACTCATACGGAGGGGCAAGCGCTACCCAGGACAGGGACAGTATGGGCGACATGTATGAATGGGCTTTACGCCTGTTTTCTGGCGTACACTGCGCCTCCCAGCCCGAATCCCGCTGTCGGACGCAGCGTTCGCCACTTTCGGCTGCGGTCCGCATGAAGGGGCGGGCAGTGGGCGGGCAGTGGGCGCGGTGGGGCGCGGTGTAGGCGTTCCAGGGCGGGACGCGGCGCGCTCGTATAGTCCGAGGCATGTACCATCGCGGCTCGCCAAATCGCGGCGCTCGGCAGCTCCGACAAGCAGACCAGGTTTTTTTTGGTCTAAATCCTCCGGCAGAGGCGAAGTGAAGCAGGATCCGAACATGCGAGGAAGCGGATCGAAGATCGCGACAGAAGTCTCGGCGCTCCGCTCCGACAAGCAGACTTGGTCGAAATGCTCCGGCGGAGGCGAAGTGAAGCAAGAACGGAACATGCGAGGAAGCAGATCGAAGATCGCGACAGAAATCTCGGCGCTCCGCTCCGTGCAGCAGGAGTATGAATAGGAAAAAATCGCCTTTATAAAGAAATTATAACACTACAGAAGTTGTGCCGATGTGTATATAAAAGGAATACTAATATGTGGCTAACGAAATAAAGATTTGAAATCAAGAAAATCATGCTTATTTCTTTATTTTCGATGCACCCATACTATTGATCCTTGGCTAACGAAAATAAAGAAATAAACATGATTTTATGGACTTTTTTTTTTTTTTTCGTTAGCCACATATTTGTATTTGTTGTATATACACATCGGCACAACTTCTGTAGTGTTATAATTTGATTTCAGCCATGTACAGTTTTATACCAGATTGCATTAGAAAACCCATAGGAGCGTTGCTCGCTCTCCCATTGGTCCAAATTACGGCGCCTCTTTTAAATTTCGATTCCCCATAGAACTCTATGAGAAAGCAGCTCGCGCTCTGATTGGCTAAGCTGGACGAGCCCCACTGCTTCAACCAATCAGCTCGTTTCTGCCTTTTTACTGTATTTTGAACTGTCCCGCCTTTGAATATGATTGGTCCATTTTTCTCCATAGGATAGAATGGGCCACTGTCGCTCCTATTCTGATTGGTCAATTCTCCTCCATAGGATATAATGGGCCATTGTCGCTCCTATTCTGATTGGCTGAGATAGCCAAGCCCCCGTTATCTCAGCCAAGCAGCTGTTTTTAGCATTTTTACTGTATTTTGAACAGTCCCGCCGTGGATTCTGATTGGTCAATACTGCCCCATAGGTTTTAATAGTTCAGTGTCGCTCCTATTCTGATTGGCCGGTTTCTGGCAACCAATGAGAATAGGTTTCAGAATTTGAAATACTGTATTTCCCGGCCATTTCCAATATCCTAATTCTTGACTTAGGATATTGGAAAGTGATTTTGTTTTATGTAATTTTTATTTTTAATGTTTCAGCTCTTTTCCTGAGAATGTAGAACGCCTTTATAAAGGCGATTTTGGATTTATACTCCGCACCGACATGTGGAATGATTTCTCGCCGCTCCAGCCTGTCTCGCATCGGAACAGATTTTCGGCGCAGTCCCGCACGGCGCCTAAGTCCCGCACTGCGCCCCACACACTGGCGAGGCGCGGCGGACTTTTCCCCGGATGTATGAGGGCACTTCCTCGGACGGCGAATCTTCGGCGCAGATCCGCACAACGTCCATGTCCCCGCACTGTGCCCCACGTACTGGCGAGGCACGGCGGACTTTTCCCCGCATGTATGATCGCACTACCTCCGGCGGACAATCTCAGACGCAGCGCCGAACTTCGCCTCATTCCCGCACTGCGCCTGACACGCTGGCGAGGCGCGGCGGACTTTACATGATATGTATGAGCGCGGCCCGTCCCCGACATAAATCAGGCACAGATTCCGCCGGGAAACTGGCGGAAAACGGCGCCTCGACCCGGCGAGCTTCATACATGTGGCCCTATATGTCCAGTGGAACTAAAATGGTGGTTAAAAGACTCCTTTTTCCAGCACTTTTTAATCTGTGGGTCATGTAGATTTAAGGGTCGCATGCTGCGGTCCAAGACAGGGATAGTCTATGTCCAGTTCAAAATGGTGGTTGAAAGATTCCTTTTTCCGGCACTTCTTAAATCTGGGGGTTATGCAGGTTTGGGGCTCATGCTGTGGCCCAGGACAGGTATAGTCAATGTCCAGTTCAACTAACATGGTGGTTGAAAAACTCCTTTTTCCGGCACTTTTTAATCTGTGGGTCACACAGGTTTATAGGTCATACTGTGGTACAGGACAGGGATAGTCAATGTCCAGTGAAACTAAAATGGTGGTTGAAAGACTCCTTTTTCCGGCACTTTTTAAATCTGGGGGTCATGCAGGTTTGGGGCTCATGCTGCGTTCCAGGACAGGGATATTCAATGTCCAGTTCAAGTAAAATGATGGTTCAAATCATACTGCCTTCTGGCACTTTTTAATTTGTGGGTCATGCAGGTTTAAGGGTCATGCTGTGGTGCAAGACAGGGATAGTGAATGGTCTGTGAGTTTTTTTCTGTGGCTTTTATAACCTAAGTGTGTTGCCTAAGATGTTACACGTATCCAGTTGACTGTTGTGGATGTTAATTCCAGCTTCTCCATCCCTGTGTGGGTGTAAGAATGAAGGTGTTGTTGCTCTCCCATAGACTTTAATGGTCATCGGTGATAATCTATCATCGACCATCGAATAGCTTATTGGTTAGTGCCGTTATCGACCATCGACCCAATGACGATAGTCAATGTAATCGCTCATCACTAGTCCTTTTATATTGAAAGCTAATCTTTATGGTGAGAACACCCTTTTAAGACAATAGTTTTGGGCCCTAAAATTCTTATAAAGTGAAATGTCCAGTCCATTTCATTTAATTTTTAATGTTCACAATATTATAATGTTCAGTTCATTTTTAGTGGCTTGCCTGTTTTTAGCTTGCTACTTTAGGGCAGAATGAACTATTATACTGTACATATGATTGCGAGTAAGGCATATGCTTAGTCCAGGGGGCAGGTACATTTACTTCCATAGGAGCCACACGTCACCTTCCTTGAATGGAGCATCATATTACATGTAGCAGTGAGGGATTGGCAATCTGCAGCTCCTGTAAATATGTATGCACACATGTATACACACATCTATCTTTCTTTCTACTGTATCTACACGTTACACATTGCCTCCTCTCAATGCTATGTGCGATATTATGTTCCATTCAAGGAGGGCGATATGTGGTTCACATAGTAGTAGATGTTCTTGCCCCCTGAATAAAGTGCATTCCCAAAAGCTAATTAACTATTTGGCCTGTGCATGTGGAAGGAGGCATCCAGTACGACAGGAGGGATGACTAAAATGGAGTGTCAGCACTTATTGCTCTGTTCATATTATGTACAAATGAAATATATACCAAAGTTTTTTTTACATTTTCTTTTTTTTTATACTCTGTTAATGCTTTCACTACCCTCTTTTTTCAATGCCCCTAATTGCCCCTTAGGCTATTACTGCCAAACTCGATCATTACAGCGCTCTCCAACGTGCATTATCAGTCATTTTAGGAAATGGGTTACAATTGGTTTTGGGAAACATAAGACTTTGGAAAAACTCCAAAAGTAACATGTATCCAGCAAAAGAATAGTTACAAATATACATCAAAACCTTTTTTTTATTGATTCTTGGGAAAAACTCCGAAAGAGGTTGAAAAAAATGCTTCAAACATTTCAACATATGTTTTCTATCTTTGGGAACACTCCTTTTTGCGACTAATGAAATTAATAAATCATTTTATAACAAAAAAAATATTGATTCACTTGTGCTTAATGGCAGTCAGTAAAGTGGCACAAGTTCTTTATTCCATTATGTTCTAAGAAGGAATACTTCTTCAAAATCTTTGCGTATTGATTTAAAAATTTAGGGCCACATGTATGAAAACTGTATAGGTCTAAAACTCACTTTGTTGCCCATAGCAACCAATCAGAATGCCCCTCTCATTCATATATTGCTCTGGAAAAAATGAGAGGGACGCTCTGTTTGGTTGCCCAGGGCAACAAGGAAAGTCTTAGACCTAGACACTTTTCATAACTGTGACCCTCAGTCTTAAAGCACTGATTCATTTGTTATTGTTTGTTTATTTCATAAAAATGCTGGAAAACATAGTTGGACTCTCACATGTAATATTTGTAAACATGGAAGAAGATTAATCAATTACCTTTCTGATGGGAGAAAAAGTTTCTAAGGAAATTCTCAGATATTTAAATGTTGTATTGTACTTGGCCACTAGGTTGTGTATGATAGGCTGAGGAGAAATCTAGTTTAAACTCTAAGGGCCACATGTATGAAAACTGTCTTGGTCTAAGGCTTTCCTTGTTGCCCATAGAAACCAATCAGAGTTCCCCTTTCATTTCATATAGTTCTCTGAAAAAATGAAAGGGGCGCACTGATTGTTTGCTATGGACAACAAAGAAAGTCTTAGACCTAGACAGTTTTCATACATGTGGCCCTATGTGTGTGCCATAATCTGAAGGGGAATTTTACCCCCTTTGAGACACACTATGACTTTAGTATGTTGAGGCAGCCTCAGTTACAGGAAGGATCCTACAGATCTAGCAAACCTAAACATGACAGATAACGCATTATGATTGGCCTGTGTTTAAAAATAAGAATCAGCTAACACAAAAAACCCATGATATCACAGTCAAGCTGAACTCTACAACATCTGCAGATCAGGGTAATATGGCTCCAGACAGTTAACTACACAATCTAAAGTTTGTGAGCTGAAAGGGTCCCTGAATGCTGAATGTTTGCTACCTTTATTTGCAAAGACATCATAGGGCTTTGGTATTTCTGGCAAACTCTGTACTGCAGATAGATGAATGGCAGGCAGTGTTGGTGACATGGATCTCTCAAATGCGTTTTACAACTGGTGTTCCAGTAAATGGTTGGTGTGTGTTTGTAAAGTGAAGGAAGATTTAGAAAGAGCTAACGGATGCACTTCTGCAAAAAATAGGAACTGTGATGCAGCAAGTTATTTCTAGCAGGACTTCACTATGCACAAAAGTGTTTTTTCCTGTTGTTTTGTTTGAATCCAGTAATGGGAGGCCACATCTTGATGAATTAAGTTACCAGTAGAAATACATAAAGTGTTGAACAGTGAAACAGTACATAGAAGTAACTGGAATGATGGGCATGGTGACCTTCTGAGAAGAGGAATATTTATATTTTCCTAGGGTCGTCTCTCCTACTTGCCATAGCACAGAGCAACCAACAGAAAACAAAGGAGGAGAAGACTGGCGGGAAGCCAAATCCTGGGAATGAAACAGACAATCAAAAGACTGATGAGAAGAAAAGGGACACCAAGTAGAGAGAGACACAGGTGAGTGGCAGAAGAGATCAGGCTGCTGGGAACCAGTAACAGCATAATGGCAGACTGTGATAACTGTACTATTATATAGCTAGGCAATAGATTTCCCATATCCTTAAACATGTCTTGTCAGCTTGTAAAAAGGAAGAATGGGTCCTAATTGTAGATTTTGGGTTTCCCCAATAGCAACTGTGTTAATAAATCCAGGAAGAAGGCTAGATAGTGTTTAAACTCTGGTAACAAAAACTGTATACTCATGTTAATGTTGTAAGATCTTTATCTGGTCATGTAATACAGAAATCAGACAGGTAGAGCTGCACCAGTATTCTCCTTAGAACTTTACAATTTAGGTTTTAGGTCTACCAGGCCCCCAAATAAAAACATAAATCAAGGAATAAGCTAAAATAAAAAAAACATTTATAGACAGGCAAATCAGTATCTTTTGATGTTCAACAATTTAGAAAGAAATTTAGAAAGAAATTTACACATGATAGAAGGGGATATAAATTAAGATAAGACGAACCTAAGCAGTCTATGGCAACCATAAGGTCTCTTTTGATCTTACTTAGAGCCAATTCTCATTCCAATGGAAGCTGCATCTTGAGATACAGAAGGCAAGAGGCTCATTAACCACTGTAGACAGTAAGGGCCACATGTATGAAAACTGTGTAGGTCTAAAACTCTTTGTTGCCCATAGCAACCAGAGTGATACTCCGATTTTTCCAGAGCACTATATGAAATTAAAGGGGTGCTCTGATTAGTTGCTATGGGCAACAAAGTGAGTTTTACACCTAGACAGTTTTCATACGTGTGGCCCTAAGAGTTAAAGGATGAACTGTTATCTTGTACCCATGTACATTCAAAACTAAAGGGAAGGCACACCATACACCAAAATCTGGGCAGAAGGTGATTTATCTATTATGGAAACCCATTAAATAAAGTTGTGTGAAAAGTAGATTTAATAAGGCACCTATTAAAAAGGGCCATTCTGTAAAATCAACATCTGGTGTCTCTGCCTCTAGCCAATGATATTCTTTATTGTTTGTCTGTATTATACCTAAATTTGTTCCTGGTCTCTGCCTATTGCCTAGCCCTTTGGATTGTCGCTTGGTTCCTATAATTGTACACCCGAATACTGACTTTGGACTATTCTGACTACCCTGCTGGCTTACCTTTTCGGATACCTCATATGAAATTTGTAGTTCCACTCCTGCTCCTGAGTACCTATCTCTATGTGACGATACTCTAGACCTGTGTCTACATTCAAATCCTGTTTTCTAGCCTATGTTCTGTTTTCACTGCTAATCCATGACTAATCTGGATTAGCACCCCACTTTAACATAAAAACCAGTTGCAGTCACAAAAATTCATCAGTGTGCCTTGTCTAGTGAAAACATATATTTCATTACATTGAAATAGGGTGTCAAAAGAGGGGAGTTAAATATTCACAAGACAGTTGTCTAAATCTGTGGGGATATCATCTAATTTGGGAGTCACAAAGAAATGTAAAGGAATGCCCTGTGAGCCTAAAACAACTAACTCTTAGGGCACATGTATGAAACTGTTTAGGTCTAAAACTCACTCTTTTGCCCATTGTAACCTATGGCAAAAAAGTGAGTTTTAGACCAAAACAGGTTCATACATGTGGCCCAGAGTTTACAAATAAAAATCACCAGCAACTTGCTAGATTGGTTTTCAAGTTTGCAATACAATTGTTTGGTTAAAAAAAAAATAAGCTGTAAGAAATGTTTGTAAATGACATCTCCCATGATTAAATCAAATATCTTAGATTAGAAGGTGTTGGATTTTGAAAAAAATGAAAAATTTGAAAAATTTGTTTGCTGGCCTACATTGGTGAGTAAACTCATCTTCTTTTCTAGCTGATTACTTTTTCAAAATTTCATAAAGGGGTAAAGGCAAACTCACAAATTAGTACCTCATTAGTACCTCATACTAATATATTGTCATATGTATGCTCATGCAATTCAATTATCAAAATGCAGTCATTAATGTTGATCAAGTGTAGTCAGAATGTATTTTACTTTCCCAGCTATGTCTGCCAGTTTAAACTGAACAGGGCAGCGAAATTCCTTGTCATAAGTGTCTCACTTGTTCCAGTTCAGAATACACACCAGGAGATCTAAAAATATAATCTATCCTGGATAATGCACAAAACTGTAGTGTATGGCACATGTACTCTTTAATGTCAAGGTCACTAATCCACCAGAGGTCTAGCCAGCTAGCTTTGTCCATCAAAGAAGAAAGCTGTAGGGGGCCAGAGGGCAGAAGAACATTGGATGAAGGAGAGAATCTATTTGTAGAGCCCAGAAGGAGATTGAAATTGCCCAAGTAAAAAGTAAGAAGTCCTCAAGGTACCATGCTAAGGATTATGATAGAAAGAGAAGCAGGGAGTGGGTTATTAAAACTCACAATAAAACATTACATGGGTAAAAATATACCTTTCTCAGGGTCAATTTTCATTTTCAAGGCCTTCCATCAAATTGTGTAATAAATGAAAAATGTGACTAGAGAAAGGGGTAAGGTAGGAGTATATACTTCACTGGACCTAGTGTTTGTCCAGGAGGCAGACTTAATGTCCTTGATATTTTCATAGAAAAAAGAGAAAGCATGTTTCTCTTCCCTGAGACCACATTCAATGATGAGATCAGTATATTAGACATTATGGGGGACATGTATGACTGTAGTAGAAGTCTGGCGTCTTTTCAGCCGTAAGACTAATGCAGCCCTGTTCGCTATATTTTTAACCAGGCGCACTCTAATATCAGGAGCATTACAGATCGCCCGCAGCACTTTGTAATGCACGTGAGATCGAGTGGCTTGCTGGCGGCATGTCACACTACAACCGTACGAAGCTACACATTTATAGCTTCAGTATGGCAAATCCAAGTGCATTACTGCTTGAACAGGTAAACTACTTTAAAAGTGGTTTACCTGAGCCTGAATGTGCATGATATATGACCCGCAGTAGACCAGGTTCATAGATTCAGGCGCATTCTACACTACTATTATGCGCAATAAAGCTGGCGTCTGGGAGCCAAAAATCATACATGGTGCCCAATGTGTATATGTTCAATGCGTCAAAAAGACTGTAGCCATGGACAGTATATGACAACAATAATGTAAAATCATTCAAGGAGTGCAAACATCAAAGCACTTCTGGTTATCAATGCACAATTTACAATGAGTACATAGCACAAAATATATAAACTCTTTTGAGATATTGAAAGTATGGTAAGAAGAGCATGAAGAGTTCATGCTAAAGAGAAGAATAAAAAAGAGGAGGATAAAAAGTGATGAAGATAAAAAGGCTATGAGATGGGAACTATGTGTACAAGACAGTGGGGCATTAGTCACTGGGCTGTAAACTTTAAAAGGGTTAGAAATAGAGATGGGCAAATCGATTATAACAAAGTGGAATTCATTTAGAATTTCAGGAAAAATTCAAATCTGCACGAAGCCGATGTTTATGGTCCTTCGTAGGAACGAATCGTCTTTTTTTTCTAAAATGGCCGGAAGCACATGGCATGACATGGGACAGAGAAATCTGGGAGGAAGAAAGGAACGCCCTCAATGGCATGTGCAGACATGAAGCCAATCAGCAACGAGCGGCTTCTTTGACTTCACAGCCCTATAAATACGGAGGCCATGTTAAATTCTCACACTTGTCAGTGTGTCTCCTGACACAAGCATCTATCTGCTGCAGCACTATATTGCACTCTGTGCAAAACAAACCCATGTTTTGAGCTACTGGAGGGAAAGACCTTCACAAGTGTGTGTCATATACACACCTGTTCTTGAATGAGAGTTTTTTATTTTTTTTGTTTTAGTTTGTGGGATACGCTCCCTAAAGTCCAGGGTGTGTGTATTTCTGCCCCATACACGCCTGAATTCCATCTGGTTCTTTCTGTAGGGTATTTTATACCCACGGGTTAATTTATCCTCTTGTTTGTGGGGTAATTTTGAGTCAAATACAGGGTGTGTGTATTTCTGCCCCATAAACGCCTGAATTTCATTTGATTTTTTCTGTAGGGTATTTTATACCCAAGAGTTAATTTATCCTCTTGCTTGTAGGGTAATTTTGAGTCAAATACAGGGTGTTTGTATTTCTACCCCATACATGCCTAAATTCCATCTGGTTATTTCTGTAGGGTATTTTATACCCAAGGGTTAATTTTTCCTCTTGTTTGTGGATTAATTTTGAGTCAAATACAGGGTGTGTATATTTGTTCCCCATACATGCTTGAATTCTATCGCATTAATTCTATAGGGTAAGTAATGCCAAGGGTTAATTTCTTCTCTTGTTTTGTTGGGGAATTGGAGTCAAATACAGGGTGTGTGTATTTCTGCCACATACACGCCTGAAATCCATCAACTTCAGACTGTGGGGTATTTTAATCTGTGGCCAAGAGTTAATTTATCCACTTTTGGTGGAGAATTCTGTGTCAGATCCAGTGTTTGTGTATTTCAGCCCTACATGCTTCTCAAATCCAGCCAGTTCAGTCTCTTGGGATATTGCTATCTGTGGCAAAGTTATTTTTTTCACTTATTGTGGTGATTCTGTTAAACGCTGATACATGTACAGCCCCCCAAAAGAGTGTAGAGGGTGTCATCAGTAATTTTGCATTGACGTCACTAATCATTTTGCCCATCATTTTGCATGCCACTGGGTACTTCTGCTGCGGCAGGATGGACCACCACATCTGAGACACGTTTCTCCGAGGCCACCGGGATGGGTAGTCGCTGGGAGGCGACCGCCTAGGGCGCCACTTCAGCCCAGGCAGAAAAGGGGGCACCAGGATTCATGGTGTGGGCCAAGTTTTCCAGTTGGGGGGCACTTTATGTCTTGTTTAACTAGGGCACCAGAATACCGTATCCCAGCCTTGATTCCTCCACCCGGCTTCCAAGTGCGATCGGCTACATCGAGTAGTGTTTGCTTGTCACCACTTTCCTCCTCACCGGTGTCGCTGTACAGAGCCTGACCACTCTCAACATAACCCCCTATGCCACTCTCCTCATCACTACTTGCACGCTTCTGCAAGAAGCAGCTGATGAAATCCCCACCTCTTTGCTGCCCACTGTCCTCAAGTAGTTCGTCCTCACTGTATAGTGGCGTAGAGCCCACAGCATATAGTAGTTCTCTGGCTGTGGGAACCGAATGGGACAGAGGCGGGTTGAGGACAGGTGAGGGCCCCTGAACTGCTCCCGGGCAATGGCAACTAAAGATTGTGTCTTATGGATGCACTGACTCTTTGATGGGGTTATCAGATGTCATCTGGGAGAGAGTGGATGACCTAGTCAACCATTCGAGAACCGTTGGCTTGGTGGTCAACACACAGCCTCTAGATGACACCGGAAGCTCTGGCCTCGTGGGATGACCACTGCTCTGACGTCCCCTTAATGTGCTGCGACCTGTGCCTGCTCCAGGAACCTACTATTGCATTCTTTGACGCTATAGTAGGATCTTGACCCTCAGCTCAGATGTTTCCAGCTGGCGCTGACATTACCTTGTCAGGCTCTGTTCCTACTTCAGTTATTTGGTCAGTTTGGCCCCTATAACTGCCCAGAGAAGTGAAGTGTGAAGCAATTCTAATAGCGCCCTCTGTCATCTGCGTGTCATACTAAAACACTGTATCAAGACCAAACCACGCTTCCTATGCATATTTGAGCATGGCACAATGTTTTAAAACACCCTACAGGTGCTCCACAGCCAGGAAATAGCTGTTTTTTAACGCGGTTCGCTGCAAATAAATTCGGATCGAAACTAATTTTTGCAGAACATTCTGCGAATCTAGCAAACCGAATTTTTTAGAAATTCGCCCATCTCTAGTTAGAAAGCATTACAAAATGCATGATGTGTCTTCATTAAAGCCCAACAATAAAGGATCAATGGTTGTCTGTGAAAATGATAGCTTGTTCATTTTCCACCACCACCCCCAGCCACAACAGATCGATGATTAGGTAAAAGCATAGGAAATCCTGCATCTGGGCATCTAGAGAAATACTCAAAGTTTATGAAGGTGTTTGAAAATAAAGGATACTTTATTAGAGCAGTGGAAACTTGCATTCTCTTATTTCAGCACTTTACTGTGACATTAGTAAGAAAACTGCCTAGTGGGCATTCTAAGTGTATGAAGAAGTACACCATGTTGCACACTTAAAAGTGGGGACATTTCACTTTAATAAAAGTTTGTTTTATGCATAGTAGAAAATTTCTCTTACGAGAAGGCAGCAACCATCTGTGCAGTCATTATAAACTGGATTTGGCTTCTGAAGTGTCTTGAGATTGTGGCAGTGCTGGAGTGCAAGTGAAAGAAATAGCCATTGGCGAGGGTTAAAAATGATAGGATCTGGAGCTGCATGTTTCATGGATAGGAGGTAGAAGGATATTCAGAATCCTGTGTAAGGTCATTCCCTGGATCAGTGTCACCTGGTGATTGTGTATTATGTTGTGAATAGGCTTTCCTGTTAAAGGTATCTGCTAGAGATACCAGGGTGCACAGGCAGTGTTCCCCATATGGGGATGACAGAGGGCAAGCTATTTCCCGGAATGTTTTTGCTGGAAGCAAACATAGGTGGTAGGTGGTAGGCTTTTCCAAGCTGCTGTTTTCTGACTTGCACAGTTTCAGACTCCACAAAAGTATAACTTAAAGCACTTTAATCCCAATGCATACATAGCAACAGGGTACCTCTAAAGTGCAATCTATAGTACTACTGTCTTGTTAAGGGGCCTTTGGAACTAAGTGACTGCTGCCTCTGCACACTATATATCCCTGGACTCCATAATAAATAATTTTTGTTTAATTTCTAGCTGTGATGTTTCTGCTGCTTTGTAACAGAGCAAGCAGTCATCAAATAACAATGCCATTTATCCTGTGTGCTTGTAGAAATCCAACACTGTCGCTCATTCTGTAGGCAGCTTTTAGAGTACGATCAACTTAGGCATTAGTCTGCTGGTTGAAAAATATATTGACAATTCACTTATATTATTTGAAAACAATAGTGCCTACATTGTAGGATTATATTAACCAATAATGCTCAGGTCAATCAAATAGGTATTATGCATTTTGTGCTCACAGGTGTTCCACAGTTTTTTCAGCATTGAGCCGAGAAAATGGGAAAAAAGACAGTTCCGCAATTGTTTTTTGAGCTTAATTTTTACAGCGTTCTCCATGCAGTATAATCAAAAGGATAACTTTACTATGCGGGTCAGTACAATTACAATGATATTCAGATATATAAAATTCATATAGTTTTTCAAGTTTAACTACTACTACACAATAAAAGCATTTGTAAAAAATTGTCATCGTAGCCATTCTGTATACAGAGCTACATAATGATTTGCTTTATGCAGTATGAATTGATGTTTTTATTTTGGGATTCATGTAATGCTATGATCGCTGTTGATCAAAGTTTTTGGGAGGCAGGATGAGCAAAATACACCAATCCCAGTAGTGTTTTTTATTTTTTACAGTGGTTACTGTGTGGTATAAATGACATGTAAACCTTACTCAAATGGCTGATACAATTACAGCGATACCAGATTTATATAATTTTTATAATGTTTTACTGCTTTTACACAATAAAAACACATTTATTTATTGTTTATTGTGGGATGAGTTGACGCTTTATTGATACCATTTTTTTTGGGGGGAGACAAGACTTTTGATTGCCTTTCAATCTGTTTTTTGGTGGGAGGGTAAAGAAAATACAACAATCCTAGTAGTGTTTTTTTATGTTTACTTTTTAGCAGTATACATGACAAGTTAGGTTTGATCTGTGGGACGGTATGATTATGGCAGTAATAATAATAATCTTTATTTATATAGCGCCAACAAATTCCGCAGCACTTTACAATGTAGAGAGTATAATTACAGACAAAAGACAGACATTACACAATAAAAGCTGCTTACAGATGAGACACAAGGAGTGAAGGCCCTGCTCACAAGAGTATACAAGCTATAAGGGTGCCCTCGGGGAGACGAAGGGTGAGAATTGCTAAGTTTATAATGATCCAGCCTTGTTTCGTAAATAAGGGGTGGTTTACATAACAATTGGATCAACCTGCCACCATGACAGTACATCTATATACAGCTATGTGCCTGTGGGTGCCCTAGTGTAGGGAGTGACAGAAGTGTGTTTGATAGAAGGAGAGGGTTAGCAATTAGGGATCTTGGTAGGCCTGCCTAAGAAGATGTATTTTCAGAGCACTCTTAAAGCTATGAAGGTTAGGATTGTGCCTGATCGCCCGCATTAGCATGTTCCAGAGAACTGGTGCTGCACGTGAAAAATCTTGGAGATGGGCATGGGAGGTACGGATGACTGAGGCATGTTGTCTAAAGCCATCAGCAGAGCGGTGAGACCGGGCAAGGTGGTAGACCGAGATGAGAGAGGAGATGTAGTAGGGTGCAGCGCTGTGGAGAGCTTAACAAGTGAGTGTGATGAGTTTGTGTTGTATCCTGTACTGAATGGGCAACCAGTGTAGTGACTGACACAGTGTAGAGGCATCAGTATAGCAGCTGGAAAGATAGATGAGCCTTGCTGCTGCATTCCGGACAGATTGGAGAGGGGAGAATTTGCAGAGTGGGAGACCGATAAGCAAGGAGCTACAGTAGGCAAGACGAGAATAAATAAGAGTCACATTGAAAGTTGTTTCCACAGTGAGAAACGGACGGATTCTGGAGATGTTCTTGAGGTGCAGGTGACAAGATCGGGCAAGGGATTGGATATAGGGAGTGAAAGACAGACCAGAGTCTAGAATAACCCCAAGACAGCAGGCTGATTTTTGTAGCAGTCCTGTTTTGATGTCTCGGGAAGAGGTGTACAATTGTGTATCATCAGTGTAGAGATGGTACTTAAAGCCAAATCTACTGATGGTTTGGCCAATGGGGGCTGTATAGATTGAAAAGAGGAGAGGTCCAAGAACTGATCCCTGATGCACCCCAAGAGCAAGAGGGAGAGAAGAAGTAGAACCTGCAAATGAGACACTGAAGGAGCGGCCAGAGAGGTAGGTAGAGAACCAAGAGAAAGCACTGTCCTGGATGCTAATGGCAAGGAGCATGCTGAGGAGAAGATGGTGATCAACCATGTCAAATGCTGCAAAGAGATCCAGAAGAACCATCAATGCGTATTTGCCCTGAGATTTAGCAGTGAGGAGATCATTAGAGACTTTAGCTAGAGCAGTTTCTGAGGAGTGTAAAGTGGGGAAACCTGATTGTAAAGGATCAGGAAGAGAGTTATCAGAGAGATAGCGGATTATGCGAGAGTCAATATGCCCAGGGTGGATGAGAGAGTTTCATTGTAATGTTTGACAGCCAGGTCAAGACAGGAGAGGGAGAATATTGGGGGCAGTGAGGACTGTATGGTGTCTATGAGTTCCTGACTGTTGATGGAGCGGATATGTCTGGAAGGGTGATGGGCAGGTGTGTCCAGAGAAGGCTGAGAATTACTGATAGTGAAAGAGATAAGCATAAGGAGAATTAATGAGATTAGAAATTGATGAGAGATGACAGAAGACCAAATCAAGAGAGTGCTAATCCTTGTGGGTGGGAGAGTCTGTAAACTGAGAGAGGTTAGTGAAAGGAACTAAGAGGCGAATGGAGACATGGGGTCATCAATGGGGATGTTGAAATCACACATTATGAGAGTGGGCATTTCAGAAGAGAGGAAATAAGGGAACCATGCTGCAAAATGATACAGAAACTGGCGGGGTGAGCCGGGGGTCTGTACACAACTGTCACTCTGAGAGAAAATGGCCAAAAGAGTCTGAGGGTGTGGACCTCAAAGGAGGGGAAAGTGTGGGAGGGTAAGGGAGAAATGACCTGGTAGGTGCAGTGTGGAGAAAGACGTATGTTGACTCCGCCACCCTGCCTGTTCTCAGGTCTGGGGGTGTGGGTGAAGTGTAGGCTGCCATAGGTGAGAAACCAATAATATCCTCCCAAAACCATAGGTGAGAGCAGCAACGGAATCCATGTCTGATTGCTGGAGCCATGACTCTGTGAGAGCTAGCAGGTTGAGGAAGCTAGAAAGGAACAGGTCATGAACAGCAGTGAGTTTGTTACTGACAGATCAGGAGTTCCACAAAGCACATTTAAAAGGGGCAGAAAAGATGTACAACGAATAGCAAGCAGGTTAACAGAGTTTCTTCAGAAGAGGAGGTGGGATGAACAGTAAAGGAAGGTGCACCGGGGTTAGGAGAGATGTCCCCTGCAGTGAGAAGCAGGAGAATGAAAAGTGACAGCAGATGGTTCAGTGATGTATATGAGCGATGTTTCTGTGGCACTATGTAAGCAGGTGGTTTGGGGTAGTTAAAAAGGGAAAATAGTGTGTGGGGTGTATACATAGGTGATGGAAGGAGAGAGGCGCTGAAGTGGATAACATTCTCAGGGGTGAGACTGGGTGGTCGGATAGGAGGCAGATGGCTGCAAGGCAGATAACAATAGTGATCTTGGTGAATAAGGTGTGTTTTCAAGAGACCAGATACTCACATAAAATGCTATCCTTCTGGCCCCCTTATGCCCACTTCTGTCCCATTTATGTCATATTTCTGCAGATCACTTTCAAATCTATCACTTCCAAATATAGCAGTACGCAATTTAAATAGTTTTTTTTTAAGTTGTAACACTTAAAAAAGGGAGTTTGATTGTAACAATATTTATGCATTGCTATATTTTGATAATTTTTTTTATTTTTCCATATACAGAGCTGAGTGAGGTATCACTTTAGCAATTATTTGACTTTTTGGTCACTTTTTATTGTGTTTTATGTGCTACGAGATGAGCAAAAATCACAATTCTGCTCCCTTTTTTTGTATTTCTTTTATGACGTTCATCGTGGGGGATAAATAATGTAACAAATTTATAGGCTATGTCATTGGCTAGGTCATTACTCAAGCGACATTACAAATATGCATACTTTATTTACTTTGGATCTTTATGGCCGATTAGCATTTGTTAAGGGAAAAGATCGGCTTTTGTTTGTGTTTTACTTATTTATTTTTTACTTTTTTTACTTTTTCACATATTTTACTTGTCCCCATAACAGACTTGAATCAGTGATCTTTTGATCACTATTACAATACATATAGCCTCAGGGTAAGGTCAGAAGTAGTAACAAACATCAGGCAACATTTATTATGTTTCTGTGTTGCTAGGGGCAGCAGCGGCCCTCCGCAATCATGCCGGGGTGGAGGGAGAAACAGAGGGAGCTCCCGCCCTCTATCTTCCCATTAGCTGCCGCAGTCACAATTGACCATGGCAGAAAAGAGGTTAATAACCCATGACCAGCATGAGCTCTGGTTGTGGATGACAGATCATGATACCAGCTGTAATATACAACTGGTTCCTTGCTTCAATCATGTGAGCTCCACTTGTGAGCTTGCACGATCCTCATGACATACCCATATGTCAATTTGTGGAAACCCCTTCCCGCCTATGACTTATGGGTAGGTCAAATGTCGGGAAGGGATTGAAGAGGTCCTCCAAAATAACTGAGAGATGGTTCTATAGTCACATACATACAAATAAGAATTTTGTTGATAAGTTCCAACATTGACACTCACTAATCAATCAAAGAGCTTGTGGTACATATTCATACCAGTGAGTTCCCTGCAGCAACACAGAAAGATATCAATTGTGATTATGCTCTTAATTACAGTTCTTGGAATTTTTGTACAGTACTCTCTTTAGAAGTGCAAATTTGAGGGGAATTGGGACGGATGACATATTTTTGTTCATCCCGGCTAGAATTTTTTCTTTTAATGAGAAAGAAGTGTTAAGTAATTAGAAAATAGCTATAACTTTACATAAATCAATGATAAAAATGAATAATTTTAAGAAAGCAGGAGAGCATGAGACTTTTTGGTCCGTCTGGTGGGATATGATTTAGAATAATTTTTTAAAATGTAAACTAAATGCAAATTTTGTTTAATATGTATAGATAATGTCCTTACAGTAATCCATGTGAACCAAAAGCATGTTATAGATAGTGCTTAAAATAGTACCGATATGCTCTTAGACTTATTAAGGATGATAGGAGCTAAACAGTTAATTAAATAATTCTAAGCTATAATTCTCTGTTTAATAAAGTCAACTTTATCTGTTCCTAAGTAATCTGCTTTAGCTGCAGTATGGAGTGAACTTTGATGCTAATGACTCAATCAATAAACTAATAAATATTACCTGCAATAAAGGATAAGAAACTGATGATTACTACTAGAAAAGCATTATGTGCATAAAATGGTCTTATGAAAACTTCGAACCTAAATCTGGTGATGTGTTGTAAAGACTTATGTCATAATTCAGAGGAACGCCCTCTGTTCAGGTGTATAAATATACGATGATTCTATGAATAAATTATGCATTGCACTCAGAACCATTTGGTCATCTGTGTACTCTGTGTCCTGCGGTCCGGACTGCTTCATCCATCCAATCTGGCTACCATCCAATATACCTAAGGGTCTCCCCTTTGTGAGACCACCCTAACAACATTATTCTTGAAAGTAAAAAAAAATTTCTTCAGCATTTCAGCATTATTTTCATATTGGTACGTTAAAGATAATAAATGAGAACATGAGAACATTACCTTTTCTAGATGCTTCAAAGCTGTCATATAGATTTATTCTTTGAGTATCATATGTTAAAGTTGTGTTTGGAAGTAATGTCCTGTTTCTGTTAATTGTATTCACTGCAAATCTGAATGCTAGTTCTTCTGCTCCAAAGGGCCCAGACTCAACATATTCAAAAATTCCACCTGAAAATAGAAAAGAATATGGATAAATATGGATGCACACACAAAGGAACATGAGGAACATATCTATCCATCTATCTATTTATCTATCTGTCTGTCTGTCTAGGATATATATATATATATATACATAGATATGTTTATATGTATATATGTTTACACATACAGGCTGTATATATAAGACGTGGAACTCCTTGCTCAAAAATAGTAAAAGATAAAATAATTTTTCTAGGTCCCATAAGACACTTTAGTTTAAGGTTTTATGCATGAAAATCCGACTATGTAGTATATGCTATTTGGTGCACATGCAATCGCTACTATATCGGAAAGACCATCAAAACACTGTAAAAGGATAAAAGAACACATCTTTTCATTTAAAACGGGGAAAAGGGAGTTCCACTCTTATTAACCATATATGTAATGAACACGGGGCGACACCTCAGTAATTCGTTTTTCAGGTATTGAACGTTATAACATCAGCAGGAGTTTTTGTAGTTAAAACATACTAGACTCTTACAAGCAGAATCAAAGTGGATACTGAAAACAGAGGCATTGGACCTCTAGGTTTAAATGACAGGAAAGACTTGTCTGTGTTTTTATAATGTTTTTTAAAGTATGTGCACATTGGTGAATTTGTACAGCAGTGAAGGGTATTTTGGGAGTGTTAAAGGCATGGATTGCTTCCTCCGTCATGCCTTGAGAAAGCGGCTAGTCAGTGGGGGAAACGGGCCGTAGGCTGAGGTGGATGTGCTTGTTTCCCCTGTAAAGTGAAATGTTTACAATAAATCTTTACAAAGAAGAAGATTGGTGAGTGCCGCTTACATTCTTTACTATTTGGATATTTATATATATATATATATAGATAAACATATATATATATATATATATATATATATATATGCATCTGCATATATATGCAAATGCAAATATATGTACATGTATGAATATCTATGTACATATGTATGATATAACGATTTTGATTGCCTTTTTTACTTTTTAAACTATATGCTACATTGTACAGTAATATATAGTACTTCTTTATCACTATATGTTTTCCTAAAAATAGTCCATACATTATCCAGAGATGACGGGGAGAATATTAAATATGTAGGACACAATTACTACATACATATTCCATCCTCCTATCAAAATACAATTTACAGATACAAGAAAAAAGATTGTTAAGTATAACACTACCATCTTTGTTTACCATGGTAACCTCTTTTTAGCCGGTCTGGCAACCAGCTGCAGAAGGAATGTAGCATTTCATGCTGGCATATTAAATCAACGGACTACAGTATAATTAATGGATAGGTCAATTCTAAAAAGTAACAGTTATTGGTTGCCAGTAGTCCCTTAGTCTGTATAATAAAGGGGTATCTCCAAATGATGTAAATATTTACCAGTAAGACGTGTGGAAAGGGGTTGTCTTTATGATATAAATTAATTTTATATCTTTAAATAAAAGTGTTTTTCCCCGCAGTTTGATGTATCCTTGTAAAAAACATATAGGCCACAAAACAAAGCAGTACTTTTGCAATGACAGACATTTGCAGTTATTATTGATTTGCCCAACAATCTTCAATATTAAAATTGAATTATGTTAACCATAGGAGGCGAGTATGTAAGGAATTAGTGGGAAATTATTCAGTGCTTTGTAATGGAAAGATATTTTGCTAACTGTCACTATAAGATGAAGAATATGAAAATAATACAATAGAAAATATGGTTTCATGCAGAGAAACACATGCTGTCCCTATTGTTGCCAAAGAGTCACATTTAAAATTGTAATTATAAAAATGCTGCATTGTTTAACATATTTAGTAAAGATCAAATTCCCTATAACATTTAAAGTACTTTTTGATTTATGAAGTTGCTCATAAATTGTGTGCAAAGCTGTCTTTGTTGAATGTATTCAGAATATGTTTAAGTGACTGTGTTTTATCCTGGAAATAAATATTTGATGTAAAAAAGAAAGGTTTACTTTCTGACTGTGCATTAATATTGTCTAGAGCTCATTTATGAAATAAATAGAGAGGAGGAAAAACAGGTAAAATAAATACAAATTATAGAAAAGTATTTTAGAACAATAAGAGAAAATGTATTTCTCTTTTGAAAATTGTATTAATTGTTGAAATAGTGTTCACGTTCTTGCATTAAACTTTTTACTTTCAAAATCAAATTTTATAAAAGGCTAAAGGCTATATCTACATAGAAGATTAATTTTCTGAACTTTCCTGCAGTCCATATACATTACATTTATAAAAGTTTGATGGCGAAATCTACTTCTAGAGGTTTATGAAGCATCTCAGCCACTTAACCTGTGATTTAAAGCAGCTTCAAAGTAAGTATAATTTAATTTTAATTAAGCAGCTATGTACCTTCCTGTCACAAAATCATAGTGCTTGTTTTTTTTTTGTTTTTTTTTTTGCCATGATCAGCTATTATAGATATGAAAGATGTAGATTTAAAGAAAAATTCCATCTTAATATGTCTTTTGGATCTAATGAAATAATGGCAAAAAGTAATGAACTATTACACAAGAGGCTTTACAAAAACATCGCCACATGACATATCTGTGACACTTACAAAGGGAAAAAGGTGGTATACCTTTTCCAGCTGTAATGCGCCTAGAAATGCCGTAGCAAAGCTATAAATACGTAGCTTCGCTACGGTTCTAGTTCGGGCACCTCCCACACGCCCCCCGAATATGTATGAACAGGGATGCGCCTGATATCGGGCTGAAAAGACACCAGATAACTGCCGCAACCACATTCATACATGTCGGCCATTATGTTTTGGGGGTGTTTCTCTGCTAAGGGCACAGGACTACTTTATTGCATCAATGAGGGAATGGATGGAGCCATGTACTGTAAAATCCTGAGTGACAACCTCCTTCCCTCCACCAGGACATTAAAAATGGTCATGGCTGGGTTCTTCCAGCAAGACAATGACCCCAAAACATACAGCCAAGGCAACAAAGGAGTGCCCAAAAAGAAGCACATTATGGTCATGGAGTTGGCCCAGCCAGTCTCCAGAACCTTAATTCCATAGAAAACTTATGGAGGGAGTTGAAGCTCCGAGTTGCCAAGCGACAACCTCATAATCTCAATGATTTAGAGATGATCTGCAAAGAGGAGTGGACCAAAATTCCTCCGTGTGCAAACCTCAACATCAACTCCAAAAAAGTCTGACTGCTGTGCTTGTCAACAAGGGTTTTGCCACCAAATAATAAGTCTTGTTTGTCAGAGGGAACAAATACTTATTTCTCACTGCAAAATGCAAATACATTTATATAATTTATACAATTTGATTTTCTGGACTTTATTTTG
This sequence comes from Phyllomedusa bahiana, assembly GCA_025379985.1. Classification (NCBI taxonomy): domain Eukaryota; kingdom Metazoa; phylum Chordata; class Amphibia; order Anura; family Hylidae; genus Phyllomedusa; species Phyllomedusa bahiana. The sequence goes on from JAODAL010001928.1 coordinate 54,324, forward strand.
GATATTCTATCTCTCAATGTTAAAATTAACCTACCCTTAAAATTATAGACTGTTCATGTTGATGTCAGTGGGCAAACTTACACAATCAGCATGGGATCAAATAAATATTTTTTTCACTGTATGAACGGGTCAGTTTCACTTTTCTGGCATTGAATGCACCAAAAGTGAGCATTCTGCCTTTTTAACCTTTGTATTGGGTGTCATTGGAGCATGTTTGGTGCATTGTGCTCCAGACCCAACACTTTGTAATGTGCCAAACATGTGGGGGCATTCTGGCGGCGTTCTGGAGGCGTGTTGAATCACATTCGTAATATTAGACACATTTCTAAATGTGGGATGGCTAAATGAGGAAGACAACTGCTTGAACAGCCAAACAAATTTAAATGTGGTCTGCCTGAGCCCGAGTAGTCATAATGGAACTAGATTTTCCATTGGGGCAAAAAAATGTCCCTTATTTCTCAACTTATACCAGTAGAATAGTAAAAAGTAGTTTATCATAACTATCAAACTATTTAAAATTAAAGTACATAAAAATTTTTAATAAATTTTTATAATATAAAATAAAATTAGAATTTTTTCATATGAAAAAAAATTAAATTAAACTCCCAAAAATTTTGTATTTTTAAAAAAAAATTAAAAATAAAAAAAAATTTTAAATTAAAAAATTAAAAATTAATTAAACCGGCCCTTTGGCATTTCTTTATTCACATTTTTTTGGGACATTACAAATGTGCCAATGTTTTCCATGGCAAAGCCAAAAAAATATAAAAATTAAAACCTTTTAAACACCAAAATTTTCCAAAAGCATATTCACCACCCTTTTTTCCCAAAATTTTTCCGCGGGCCAAGTTTTAATTTTTTGTCCCCCTTTTTGTGCAAAAGGAGGCCGGCACAGGCACTTTTAAAATAACTTTTTTAGGGCCCCTACTTCTAAAAAACCCTTTTTAGTGGTTTTCGAACAGGTTTTATGTCGTATATTTTCCCAGGGAAAATTTTAAATGTTGGAAAAATTTTCCCATTTCTGATTGGAAAATTTAAATAAAAAGGGGGTGAAGGGAAAAAAAGGCGGGTTTCCTTTTTTCTTCACTCTTCTAATTTTTTCTATGGCTAACACGGTTTCAAAAAAATTTTACTACTAGTGATTGGAATTTAGTGAGCCAAATTATTGCCCGGGAAAGGGGGAAAAAGGGGGAGGAAAATTTTAGAAAATATTTAATAGTTTTTAGTACTGGGTTTTCCTTTTTTGCAAGTGTTCTAATTTTCCTTTTTTTTTTTCCCCCCCTTTACCCTCTAATTAAGAAAACCCTAAAAAAAAATAATCCAATTATTTGGAGTTTTTAAACTATTGTTTTAAACCACCTTAACTTTATTTTGATATTTGTTTACAGAATGAATCTTCAAAGTGATATATTCCCATTCAAAATTTTTTAACTTGTGTACTTTAGTGTAAATTTGTCACAAAGCAAAGAATTGAATCTGTGAACTGATTTATATTTAATCAGTTTTTTTTTCACAAAAAATAATGCAAACAACACCAGTGTGAATGCATTTTAAAATTAAGTAATTTAATTAAAATGAGACATTAAAAATAGTTTTCTTTTTCTAGAACAGAGGCTCCCAAACTTATTTAGAAATTTTTCCCCCCATTTCAGGGAAAAAATAAACCCAAACCCCACGGGAAATTTTTTCCCTTTTTCCAAAAAAAAGAGATAAAAACAACACCAACCGAAAAAGGAAAAATCATATTTTTCTAATTTTTCAATGGGGGCCATTCCAATTTTTGAGAGGCTGATTTTGTTTGCTTTCCCATATTAAAAATACACCTGAATTCTGAAAAGAAAAACTAATTACTTTCTTGGGTAAGGCAATTTTTTAGAAGGCAGGATTTAGGGGGGCGAATTTTAAAAATTTTTTTTAAAAAGCCCCAAAAATTTATGCGCCCTAAAATAGCCTAGAATTGCGCCTGAAATTTTTGTACCCACTCTACAGCGGGGGCCCTTTAAAAAACAGGCGCATTTCCCACGCCCTTTTCCCACATTTTTTGGCTCAAAATATAAACCCTTTTAAAATTTGTAATACTGTTCCAAACATAATGTGGGCCCAAAAATGCCAAAAAGGAAAAATTAAAATCTATAGCTTTCCCAAAGGTTCTAAAGGGAAGGGGGCGGCGCCTGATATGGGGCTTTAAAAAAAAAACGCCAAAAATCTGTCCCCAGCCCCGTCCATAACATGCCCCCCTTTTAAATTTTTAAAAATAGGGTGAAGAGTTCTTTTTAATTTTTGAATTGGCAAATTTTGAATAAAAATTTAAATTTAATTCCCATTTACTCAAATTTTTTTTATTCAAAGTCTGTAGCAAAAACAAATTGTTGGAACCCCCTTTTTTTTTTCATATAGGGCGAAGACCATAAGTTACAAAGAGTTCATCATAATTGTAACATCCTGTTAGGAAGTAACCTGAATAGGTCTAAATTTTAAATACTATTTAAAATCCAAATTTTTTTAATAATGTTTGTCAGCTGAACAGTAAACAAAGAAAGCAATTATAATCTGGAGTGTTCCCATCACAGACATTTAAGACATTTAAAAGCATATGCTGTAAATGTCTGTTAGGCGCAGGGACCAACACCTATCATGAGAAGGGCCCCCCTGAAAATCCCCATTTAAAAAGGAGATTATTTGGGTGCTTGCAATATTTCTCCATTCGTTTCTATGGGAGCTTCAAGTAAATCTGAGCAGTGTGTTTGGCTGGGGTTTTTGACGGGAGAGAAATGGGGCAAAACACAACTTTTTCCCTCAGGCTGAAGGAAATTTTGGAGGCCCATTTTCATGATAGGTTTGTTGAAAAGGGTGGGACCTGCACCTATTAGACATTTATGTCACATTTTAGCAATATGTCATAAAAAATCCCCGAATTTGGGGCATTGGAATGAAAATAAAAATTTAATTAGACCCCGTTAAAAGGATTGTTTTTTGGGCACATTATTGGACAATCATTATGTTTGGGGCCCCAAAGAATAAAGGGGTTTTTTTTGATGGGGGATTTAAAAAGGGGAAATTTTTAAACCCGGGATTTTCCTTTTTTTCCCCACTGCCCCTGCGGCCAAAAAAAGGAGTTGATAACAGAGGTTTAGTTTGGGCATTTTAGTCTGTAAACTTCCTGCTAACTTTACATGAACTGTGCTATGACAGACATTAGCAAACTGTTAGATTTTTCAAATTTTTTTTTTGTAGCCATTGGGGTGCATCCCTTTGGGAAATACTGCCAGGATTACAGTCCCTTTTAAAAAGGGAATTAATTATAAAAAGGAAAAAGGGCATAAAATCCAGACTTTCAGCTTTCCCCTTGAGGGTTTTCCCCCATTAAAATTTTGGGAAAAAAGGTTTGGGGGTTTTTAGCTCCTTAACATGTGCCCCGCCCCTTTTTTTAAAGGGGAAGAAAAGTAAATTTACCCTTTCAGCCCTTTTACTTGAAGGGGGAAACCACAAATTTAAAATTTGGGAAAAAGGGGTTTTGGAGTTTCAGCTCCCTTTAAAATTTTTGCTGGCCCCGTTTTTTTAAAGGGAAAAAAAGTAATTAGACCCAAAAAAAATAATTGTAAATTTTTAATTTTCCCAATACTTTTGGGTTTAAAACCCTTTGTTGGCAAAAGATGCCTTTAAGTCCCTTTTTAAATCATAGACTTTACCAATGCGTTTTTTTTCCTCCTTTTTAAAAGCTCCTTTCCAGGCCTTTACTGCAGTGGTTTTCAGTTGTTGTTATTTCTTTGCTTTAATAAATTCCTGGCTTGCTTTGGCTTTATGTTTTGGGTCATTGTCCATCTGTATTACGAATTGCCAACAAATCAATTTGGCTGCATTTGGCTGGATTTGAGCACATAGAATGTCTGTGAATAATCTCCAGGATGTAGCTGTATCAATATTCAAATTTACCATAAGGAGAAGACTGCATGAAAGTAAATACAGAGGGTTCACTGCACAGTGCAAGCCACTCATAAGCCTCAATAATAAAAAGGCTTGTCTGGACTTTGCTAAAAAAAAACATCTAAAAAAAGGCAGCACAGTTCTGAAAGAACATTTTTTGGAAAGATGAAACCAAGATCAACCTCTACCAGAATGATGGAAAGAAAAAAGTATGGTGAAGATGTGGTACATCTCATTAACCAAAGCATACCATATCATCTGTAAAACACGGCGAAGTAAGTGTGATGGCTTGAGCATGCATGGCTGCCCGTGACACTGGGTCACTAGGGTTTATTGATGATGTCACACAGGACGGAAGCAGCCAGATAATTTGAGGTATTCAGAGACATACTGTGTGCTGAAATCCAGCCAAATTCAGCCAAACTGATTGGTCAGTGTTGTATAATACAGATGTACATAAAGCCAAAGCAACCCAGGAGTTTATTAAAGCAAAGAAGGGGAATATTCTAGAATGGCCAAGCCAGTCACTTGACTCAACCCAATTGAGCATGCATTTCACTTGTTAAAGACTAAACTTCAGAAAGGCCACAAACAAACAGCATCTGAAAACCACTGCAGTAAAGGCATGATAGAGCATTAAAAATGAGGAAACACAGTGTCTGTATTAGAAATATTAGAAGTATTAGAAAATAAAATTTTATTTAAAATTATTTATATTTCCCAATTACTTTTGGTCCCTTTAAAAACAGGGTGACACATGTTAAGGAGCTGAAATCCCTAAACCCTTGATCCAATTTTAATGTGGATACCCTTGTTATGGCAATTAGGTTCTTTTATGTTGTTGTTCCTATGGATTAACTTGGTGATTTAAGTTTGCAAATTCTAATGAGACAAAATGGCTAAGACTTTCATCTTGTTCTACTTCTTCCATCTTGTTGTCTAACATACTATTCCACTCTGCTGAATATATGTACTAACTTAATACTTTTGTATCTTATTATACTAAAGTTTACTTGTTACTTCTCTATTTTGTACTCACTTCCCTATCCATGACTTTTGGCTTTACGCCCAGAAACTGCTTCCAATCAAGGCAAAACCACAAGTGTCTGCGACCTATGCTCAGCAATTTTAGTATTAAACAATAGTTGACCGCACTTCATCCATACTATGGTAAAATGTTATTGAAATAAGACTAAGATATAGGGTTCTGATTGAAAAATAGACCTCCGCCAATCACATATAGAATAAAGTTAAGGGGTATGTGTAATTGATGACAACCAATAAAATTATCAGGGTGGGTTTTGGTATGATGATTAAGGGGAGGCTTGATTAAGTTGTTTGACCAATAGAATATGTAATCCATGCATATTGATATATTGTTTTACTAATATATTAAAAACATGATCCGCCTTAAATAGAAGTTATATAAACTTATCTATTTCTTGTAATAAACCAGAAGGCTTGCATTGACAACTGTGTCAGTATCTCTTTTCATTGTTATGCATATGTCTTAATTATGGATTATTAATAAATCTGGATTATGCACAATGAGGTTAAGGAGGGTCTTAAGAAGCTCCCCATATCACCCTCAAATGAAAGCTGAAAGTCTGGACTTTATGTCCATTTCTGTTATATAACTATAATTTGAATATGTTTCAGTAAACAGGTAGAAAAAACTAAATTTGTGTCAGTGTCCAAATATATATGGACCTAATTGGATCTAATGTGACTATCTTTTTAGACAGTTGGTTTAAACCAATTATCAACCGTAGCTATCCTAATTTGAGGTTTAAAGGATAGACCTAAATATAACTTTTTAGTAAATATAATATTTAACATTTCCATTTTATCTCATATTCTGTCTAACACAAGAAAAATATTTTAGGAATACTGCACAAGGCAGTTGATATTATCAACAGAGAGCTACAAAAATATTCAGCCATAGTCTTGAGTTAGTGCACTCACATGTGTGAGTTTGTGTTTGAAATGTAAACTAATGACTGGAACAATTTGTCTAGCACTGAAAGAATGATAAAATGAAGGTCATAGAAAGGACATAGTTATGGTATGGTAGATAGAACTGAGGGAAGCAAAACCTTTCCTGAATATAAATGAAGGCTTGGCAATCGCGAAGAAAGAAACTGACAAGCAAAGTAGAAAATTCTGGCTCAAGTAAAAGGAAAATAACAATAGAGTTGATAGATTTTGTTAAGGCAACTGGAAAATTGTTACATGAGGAATATGAATACAAAAATATAACGCATGTAAGCCGGCATGCTGGTGAAGTGGAAGATTGTTTCTCAAGTGACAATGGATTTCTAAACAGAAATGATAGACACAGTTAATGTGCTTGTGATGGGCAAATTCAGCTCCTTGTAAGATAGGAAGCAAACCTTTGTTTTGTCTGTGGAAAGCAATTTTGCAACATTGCCTCCATGGAGAATTTAAAAGAAGATATATATTTCTGCAACAATCAATTGGTATAGGATCCTTCACATGAAATTAATCTAGTCCACTTTAAAGGCAGATAAACAACATTTTATTGCTATCTTCATAACCAATATGTGCATTTTGAACAAACAGTCTCACTTCGAATGAAACTTCTCTTTTTATTTTCACCTGATACATTAAGTGGATAAGGTGTGGAAGATTGGTTCACGCCTCTTAGATATGCAAGTTTTAAATATCTCTTTCACGCTAATATATTATATATTTATTAAACCTTGTAATTCATACTGTAATGAGTCTATACAATATATGGGTTTCTCTATTTTACTTCAATTATAGATATCAATTATCTTTTCAATGACATTCTTATTTTTTTAGATGCACTAGTATATATTAGTGCATCTCAAAAAATTAGAGTGTCATTGAAAAGATAATTGATATCAATAATTTAAGTAAATAGAGAAAATCATATATTGTATAGCCTCATTACAATATGGGGGTTAAAGGGGTTCTCTTTTTATTTTTTATAGGGCTCACAAATTTATTTTATTAAACCTTGTAATTCATACTGTAATGAGTCTATACAATATATGGATTTCTCTATTTGACTTAGATTATTCATATCAATTATCTTTTCAGTGATATTCAAATTTTTTAAGATGCACTAGTATGTCTAGGTTTGGAGATATCTCTGATTCTAGCTATTTAAGTGGTTAGATTCTGTGCTCAAAAGCATAGTCTCCCTCTGTATTTCATTGCCCCACATGACATGACTGCTGGGCATTGATGGCTGCTCTGGACTTTCCTTTATGGAAGGCTACTACGCCCTGTGTAGGCTGCCTGTTATGGGTACAATGCATGTCAATGCCATGGTAAAGTCCTAAGAAATAATAATTCATTTAAAAAAAGTAAAAAAAAACTTCCCCCATTAAAATGAGTAATTTAAAAATAAAAAAAAAATGCATATAAAAGATCTGTGTTTTCAATTCTAAAAAGCACCTGCGGAGTAATAAGAAGCAAATTAACCTATGGATGGACTACAATGCTGTAAATCAAGTTATCACATTGCACCAGTCATGATAACGATTTCTACAGCTGTAGACATGCCTTTGAGTAACGAATATCTGGACTAGTGGGTAAATATGCAAACTCTTTAAGTCAGTAATTTTTCAATAGAAATTTGGTACTTCTATGAGGCTCATCAACCAGCTACAGCACATTCCTTTAACACTGACTCCCTCATTTTACCCATGTAAATTTTATGTCAAGTAATACTTGAAAGGTTAAAGAAATCATGTCAATTTCTCATTTCATAAAATGACATAAAAGAACATTTCCTCTGCAGTCTGGAGAAATACATAAGATGTTATGAAACACCTCTTACAATTTTAAATGTACTCAAAGAAGATATTTAAAGTAATTCAGCTTTCTGTTCAGTTGCTTAAATATACCTCTATTATAAATGTAAATGAGCATAATAGTAGAATGATCGCTATAAAGCAACCTCCTAGACCTTAACAGTTTTGGGACCTTTCCCACAATTATAAAGAATGACATAAAATGTATGTGTTTATATTTTATAAGTCACATTGTTTTAATATTCATTTTTGGAGCATATGGACAATGTAGTGACTCAGTGGTTAGAACTTGGCTTATAGCACTAGGGTCCTGGCTTCAAATCTGACCAACAGCAAGGTAATGTTTTTGGCTTTCTATGTTGTTGGCCTAAAAGTCTGTTTGACATATGGAAATTCAAATGTAAGTTCTAACTAGAAGGATTAATGAGTGATGACAATCTCTGTACAATGTTGTAACATATGTTAGTGTAATGTAATCAGTAGGTAAAAGTACTAATACATTGTTATTAATATAATAATAATAATAATAATAATAATATGAATTATAAAAAGTACTCCTTGTAGTTGTTATACTTATGCTTTTTGTACACTTTAATGTATTCTCTAATTTTTTTAAGAGCAAAAGGATTACTGTTGTAACCAGTTATTTTTATACAGAGCAAAGATCTTGAAAAGGTACAACTTTCAGGTAAATACAGTGTTGAGTGATCAGGGGTCCAAGGAGAAATCTAAAAGGCGTCAGCAGGTACAATGGATTCCATAAAATGTATTGAGTACATAAAAACGCAACATTTTGGCTAATACAATGGCTATTGCAATGGCTGAAAAGTTGCATTTTTAAGTACTCACTATAGTACATTTTATGGAATCCTTTGGGCATGCATTGAAGATTTTTCCTTTGAGAATTGTGAGGGTGCATTTGGGATGGCTCATTAGAGGATTGGTTTTAATTGTGACATTTGTTTTGCTTCCATCTATTTTACTTATTTGAGTGATCATCTGCATCTTAGTTATTGCAAATCTTTAAAATATACAGTGATTTATGCATGGAGCAGAATTTATGGCATAGCTATTGGGAAAGTGTTTGGGTGGTCCGCTCCATGTGGCACTGTAATGCCACCGATATAGCACACTTGTCAACTCTCCCAGATCACTGCAAGAGTTGGCTAGTCTCACAAGCAATTGTGCTCAGATGATGCTGGCTCAGAATATGTGCCTTCAACACTCCCATTGAGCCTGCTGTAATGTAAAGCCAGGCTAATGCTGCAGTGGCTGGTTTAAACTCTTAGATGCTGCACTCAATAGTGTGTAGGTGGCAACAGAGGGAGGGAGAACCCTCTATTACTCATGTCCACAGCAGCAACGTGTTTTCAGGGTGCCCATCGTTTCCATTGCAGTGGGTGGCCAACTAATGGACTCCAAACATGCCATAAAGAACAGCTTACTAGTCTTAAGACAAAGTCTAATTGGCTGCCTATCATACACAGTATAATACCTAATAAAACACTAATGTATTGCTAAATATTATAAGAGTGATCAAGTGATCATATAGTCTAGTTCCATGATAGGACTAAAAAAAAAGTAAAACTCAAATAAATTTAAAAAAACAAAAACATATTTAAAAAAATAAAATAAAACATAACACAAAACCTTTAATTCCCCTATTAAAAAAGTATATTGAAACGGTCACAGAATAGGTGAAGCTGCATAGATAACAATCCAATCTATAAAATTAATATGCAATTTAATCCATACAGGCAATGTCATGAAAAATAAAAACTCTGACAAAGTATTTTTTTTATCTAGCTTCAGAAAAATAGAGTGAAAAGTAATAAAAAAAATGTTCATGTACCACAACATGTTGTTTCACAACATGAAAATATCACCTTATCCTGCAAATAAAAAGTAGAAGAGTTTTGACCTCTAGGATATCGTAAAACAAAATCATAATGTATTCAAAGGGATTGCCTCATTTCATATGCCATCAATGTCTGAAATGTAACAAGTATGATTTATGGGTCCGAGGAGGTGCCTGTAAAAAGAGGAATGGCCTGAAAAGTCAGGTGTAATCTGTAAAGAGGGGAGGCAAACTTAGGGACAACCCCAGGTGGCAGAAGTTGTAACTATGCCATGAACAAAATAGATCTGGAAAAAATCCTATTTGCAAACTATCGTTGCAATTCAAATTCACGTAAGGTCGGTTCGGGTGGACCTATATTTTGCCGACAAAGAAGAGTATCATTTAGGGCTTTTCCCCACTGCACGGGTTTTCGGCTGTTCTTCAGCCGGTTTGCGGTTTTTCAGACCGCCTGAAAAAATGGCTGAAAATGAGCAAAATGGTGCTCTATGGAAAACTCGTGCAGGAGTCCCCACTGCACGGGTTTTCCGTCCGGCGGTTTTTCCGCCCGCAGTCCGGTCGTAAAGCATTGTGCTAGCACAATCTTCCGTCCGGTTTCCGGACGGAATCTGTGCAAACCAATTTAAAAGGGGATGGCTTTTCTCAGCTCATCGCAGAGAAAAGCCGTCCCCCCCCCGCAGCCGTGGGGACGGCCGCAAAACAGGACAAATGCCGGCTGGCAAACCGACTGGTATTTGTCCTGTGCTGTGAGAACGCGCCCTTACTGATCTGATATATTTCCTTTTATGTGTCTGAATAAAGGTGGTAATTGGTCACATGATTTTCCCTCAATCGCTGGCAAAATGCGGGTCTGGCCAAATTGGCCCAACCTGAATATGATGCACAACACTAGTACGAACCAGATACATGTGTACTATGTACGCTTAATATTGTGTGTGCTATTCATTTTTTCTATGCAGAAGTAGAATTATTATAGTATACCTGTAAGTCAATAGTAAAAAAAACAACATTTAACTAGATGTCAAAAGCAAAGAAACAAACATATATAATCAACCTTCTCTTTATCTTTAAACAATGAAAATGTATATTTTTTAGTATTTGTGCAGCACCTACTGATTTGCTTTTATTAGCAGCCAAGCTTATGGTGCACAATATGTATTAGATCACGTAATACCTAATTATTATAATCTTTTCATTCATTTGAATTACGTTTACTAGACATGAGGCCTAATTATTGAAATATAAACCTTGAGGTCACACACAAACTCTACTTAGTATATTCAACAATGAAATGATTTTCCTGAAAAAAGCAAGATCAACAGATAATCTGCAAAGAATCATTCATGATTCATACCTTTTCTAATGAAAACCTTGATTGCTTACTGATTTACGGACTGCTAAGCATATTGTGAAGCAATCTTAAGTGTTTCATTTCTCCCACAATGAAATTGTGCTCAAGCATTTTATCACAACAAGGTACATATGTTCTAAAGTAACTTTCTTTGCTTGATTTCCCGAGTGGAACTTTCATCTCTGTTCATGACAGCCCTTTTTCAGTGAATGATGCTTCTCTGTTTAAGAGTACATGAGTACGTTTTGCAAACTTACAACATGCTTTCTGCTCTTCTTTCAAGTAAACATAATGTGTACAATGCACAACAAAAAGCCAACTAATTTATGAAACAGAATTTAACGTTGTGGCAAATGGCAATAGAAACCCTGGAATCTTTTTTTTTTTTTGTGTAATAGATTAACTAAGTCCATGTACAGCATTTGAAAGGGAGAAATGCTGTACATGAAAAAAGTGTACTAACCTCAGCTGGTACAGTAAATCTGCTGAAAGCTTTTTTCCTGTAAATCACCTTCTATACATAGTCCCAATATGCCTGCAATCTATGGTATGCATTATAGCTACAACACCCACAGCAATGCAAGTGAGGATAGATGATTGGAATACCATAAAGACCCAGAAATCTTAATATAATATGGTCATGTTTAACTGTTTTTTTAGTAATATTAATATCAGTATAGTAAATAATTCTTACTATACTTACAAACAACAAATGCTAGGACAAATGAAAAAAAGACACAAAATATTTATTAATTCATATCAGTAATACAAATAAAAAACCCTGTACAGGTGGTAGAGGTGGGTAAGCAGGACCATAGAATGTACTCAAAAATAACAACATACATAACACAAATCAGTACAAAATGTCTGAAAGTTTGACCCCATGGGTCTACTCAGATAAACAGTTGCAGAGCGCACCGGGCAGAGATACTATAAAGTGTGTGCCATGTGCATTCATAAAGGGGATCACAGACCATTAATATAGGCAATGAATACAAAAATAAAATGCAAGAGCTACAAAAATATCAAATAGACTACAGATGGTACACCCACTTACCCACTACCACCCAACACCTGTTTCACCAGAAACTTTAACCTCTTGAGAAAGCTGTGAGCAAAAAAAAAGGGCTGTTTTGTGAACCCCCCATGGATACATTCAGCACAAGCTCCACATTTTGCTTGTTTGGGACATTCTGCATTTTCAGATACTTTGTGCTGATTTGTAATATATCTTTTATATAAATTATATGGTCCTGCTCCTTCAGTGGGTCTACATACTGTATAAAGACAAAATTACAGTTTTGGAACAATGTGTGGATTGGAAGTTTCAATAAAGGTGGGAACAAAATAGATGTTCAAAGTGAGGAGCTGAAGACTTGTGTGGAACATTCAGCAGATATGAGTTATTGCTGAAAAAAGTCATCATGGTGGTTAGGGCCAGATGTAGAAGAAAAGGGAATGTGAGCAATTCCAATCTTATAAGAAGTCACCTGTGAATCACTGGATGAAATCACTTACATGCTCTGCAGAGCACCCGTGTATAACTGGTATCTACCACTATATAGTCATTGTACAGCAGTAATATTAGCCTTTTTATATTCAGTCATGACGTGATGGTAATATACGATTATGTTCTGTCAGTATTATTTAGTCTTTATGTAATGGTATTGGTAATGTTGGTCTTGGTATGGTGGGATTTGTTCAGTGACAGTATGATGGTAAGACCTGAGATATTTGTACCATGAATAGTGCTATTATTTGTAACTGTTTGGCTCCATTACATAGCAGTACTGATAAATGTTCATGGATGTGTAGTCATAGGGGGGTTGCATTTAAACTTTTTTTTTTTTTTTTTTTTTACCAAAAGAGTTGTTTATCCCAACAAAATGAGCCTTATGTGTGACATGAAAACTGTACTCTGATTGGTTGCTATGGGCAACAAAGACACTCGTATGGCTAGACAGTTTTCATACATAAGGCCCATACATGTATGGAACCAGCCTCATTTTTTTTTTCCCGTTAGACACACAGAAGAAGAAACTGCCACTGAGACAGTTTAGCACCATATCTAAAAAGCATCTGGAAACAGACAAGAGAAAAAAAAATATGTATTTGTTATTTGTTCATTGCTATAATACAAACAGCAAGGTACAGAGAAATAGACGTTAAGTAACTGTACCCTGTGCTGTGTTATTTTGTGGTTATTACAACATAATTAAGATATGTCATTATTGAGAACAAGATTTTATCACAAGTGTTTAAATGTATACATTGTAAGCTTCACCGCAGCAGGAGATCCTGCTGTGGTTTCAATATTTAGAGGATAAGAACTCTATAGAGAGCAAACAGTAATAGACTTATGTGTGTTCATCCATGGAATGAGACTGTGCTGAAACCGAGAAATTGGCCACAGGAATCCTTGTGAGACCTGAACATTTAGTGCATTCAACTTTCTTTTTGTGTACTTTATGACATACAATAACTATTGTACATAATCACTGTTACATGTAATCTACACTTTAGCTCAACTACTAACACTCTACAACCAGGATGTCCTCAGTAAGGCAATGAAATGCCTTATGACAGTTGTATAAAATAAACATGACAGGGTAGACCTATTGTAATGGCATTCAATTCAAACATACTGTATTTGTGTTATGCCATACTTTCTAATATGATCTTTATTAGCGATGCCACTGTATGAAGACGATTCAGTGTCACTGGAACAGTGGCATGAGTATAATTAATATGTTTGGACATAGTGCTTACAACTAACCCTCTTTATTGTTTTCTCTTTTTACCAACTCCATTTTACAGCTTAAGAGGCTTGAAGGAATCAATATTAGTCATATATGGGAGTATAATTCCCAGTTATTTAATATCTATGTCTATTACAAAAGGCACAGAGGCAGCTTAAACAGATCTTAAAGGGGTTTTCTCACTGCAGTAATGAGCTTTCACCATGTGGGGACAGATAAATGAAAACTTTAAATAAATACATTGCTCTTTTGATATTGTCCTGGTCAGAAGATAAGAGAAATTGCATCTGATGTGAGTGCCCACAAAAGTCTCTAGGTTACCGTCTACATCTCCCTTCCTAATTAGACACACAGCAGGGAGTGATGTCATCATGGTTGGACAGAGCAGAGTTTTTATCTCTAACAAGATTAGATTGTTTAGCTTTTATAAACACTTTTTTTCACTCTTTGAAGGTCTGAAACTTTGTTTACGACAGATTAAATATCCTGCAATCATCTCGCTGTAACAAGCTCGGGATAAGAGAGCTGATATGTTAATTACTGCTATAGAACCACCCACAACCTGACCAGGAATTGTGAGTCTGAAGTTACCATTGACTCTGTGAAAGTTGTTTTCTATTTCTTTAATCAGGATGGATTAAACTTGAACTAGAACTTGGTGCCGCATGTAAGAAAACTATCTAGGTGTAAGACTTTCTTTGTTGCCCATAGAAGCCAATCAGAGCTTCCCTTTCATCAGAGCACTATATGAAATGAAAGGGGAGCTCTGACTGGTTGCTATGGACAAAGAAAGTCTTAGACCTAGACAGATTTCATACATGTCCCCCTAAATGCCTATGAAAGTAAACTAGGTTAATCATTTTATATAAAATATGTGTAGGAATATGCTTGTTATGAAAGAAGTTTGATTTATTCTTCTCTCTATTTTTCCCAACCCCATTACACCTCGACAAGCTGGCGTATAATACCAAGGTATTAGAAATCTCATTTGACTCTATTTGTTATCAAGTGATTTAAATAGAGTTTAAAAATATGCTAGTAATGAGTTTCATTCTCTAGTGGTGATCCAGGTGTTTAAAAGTCAGTCTAACAGGAAATATGATTTAAAAAAATATCTCACTAATAAAAAAAACGTGCTGACCCTCTAGTGGACCCTGCTGATCTTTGTTTGCTTTGCTGTAATGATGACGTCAGATATATCAATGTGACTGCTGCAGCCAGTGATTGTGATGTCCTGGTATCATCACTTAAGACCATCAAAATGTAATACTTGTGTAGCAGGAAATTTTCTATCACATTTCCTGCTGTGAGACTCACAGACAACCACTTTAAGGCTCTAATTCTCTTAGGGCAAGTTTATAGACTGCCAGAGCTTATTGTCTTATCATTTTTGGTCAGAAAGGAGGAGAAAGTCTCATTTTAGAAGGAAACTGAATCCCTTTAGCGGAATCCCTTGATATAAAGTAAACTAAATTAGACTGTGGAATTGGGTCATGTATAAGTGCTGCCTTTTGGCTAGAACCCAATATTTAGCATGATTTTTTACTTTCTACTGTATTTGAGAATAAGGCTATTAATAGAGTATTAAAAGATAAGGGACACAAGCCCCAAGGCATATGCACCCTCCCTAAAAAAGAAATTATTTAAATTATATTATATAATTTTCATACAACATTGTTGCCTTTATACCATTACCAAACATTACAGTGATTAAACAATACCTTGTTACTGATATAGATCAAATGCACTATGCAAAGACCAATATTACCAATAAAACCATTACACAAAGGCCATGTAATACTATAACATCAAGTCAGCATATTGTCACCAAATAGTGAAGGAATTACAACAGAATGGGCCACATGTATGAAAACTGTTTAGGTCTAAAACTCACTTTTGCCCATAGTAACCTATGGGCAAAAAAGTGAGTTTTAGACCTAAACAGGTTCATATGTGGCCGAATATGGTTACTAAATTCAAGCAACTTTAAGAAGACAATTATTGCCACCATATGGTGGTAGATACCAGTACTACATCTGTGCTTTTTAGACTGAGTGAATACAGTTAAACCTAAACTTACAGTTGATGTATTCTCTGCTGTTCCATTTGGTCTGTAACCCTCATTTCTGTGACCAGTGATAAATGCAAATTAGGATTTAAGTTTTATTCCACAACATGAAGTATTGGAAAGACGGGACCAAATATTACACATTGTTTCAGTTGGACCTGGACCTTAATTATGTAGGTCACAATAAATCATATTGAATGTAGCAAGCTCTAGAAGCACAAGGGAGGAAAAAATCATTGTAGATGCCGATATGAGACACCTCAATTGTCATCAAACCGGCAGATAAGGTGGGAATGTAGTTGTAATGGATGTCAATCAATATCATAAAATGTGTTTGGATCTTTTACAGGATAAATCTGGTTATGAGACACTTAAGGATCCTACAGTGACTCTCTTGGCCCAACTAAAAGTTATGATGGATGTGGCTTTGTGTAATCATGTGATAAGTAAACAGGAATACAATTTTTTATTACCTGAATTTCCAAGAAGGGCAACCTTCTATAGTCTGCCGAAAGTACATAAAGGGGTTAATCCCCTTAAGGGCAGACCAATAGTGTCAGGGATAGGAAGTCTAACTCAAAATTTGGGTGTGTATGTCGATAACAACTTGAGGGATTTTGTCACTTCTCTACCTTCCTATATTAGGGATACGTCAGACTTGCTCTTGAAATTTGAGGGTGTAACGGTTGATGAAGGTACTCTATTATGCAGTATAGATGTGGAAGCCTTGTATTCTTCAATTCCGCATGAAAAGGGGTTAGAAGCAGTGAAATATTTTCTTGACAGTAGAGGGATACAGTTCAGAAAGCATAATGAGTTTATATTGTCCTTATTACATTTCTCATTGGAGAATAACATATTTGTGTTCGACCGTAAGATCTACCACCAGCTCAGGGGCACTGCGATGGGGAGCCCAATGGCCCCCACGTATGCAAATTTTCTCCTGGGCTGGTGGGAGAACACTATTTTCTTTAATGAAGAAGATGGAAACATTTGGACTGATCATGTCGTATTATGGGCGCGCTTTATTGACAACATATTTGTGCTCTGGAAAGGAGATATGTCGACATTTGCTGCTTTTGTTGAGTCTCTTAACCATAATTCAATAGGTTTAAGATTTACGTTTTTTTCTAATGAATATACCATACCTTTTTGGATTTGACAATCTCCAAAAATATGGACTGCACATTGAGTACCAAAGTTTTTAGGAAGGACACTGCTACTAATAGTCTCCTCAGATGGGATAGTTGCCATCCCAGACCCCTTGTAAGGGGGATCCCTCGGGGGCAATACTTGCGCCTGAGGAAGTATTGTTCTGATACCGTTACTTTTAAGAGTCAAGCAAAGGATTTAAAGGAGAGATTTAGAGCTAGGGGTTATCCACAATCATCTCTCAAGGAAGCTTATCATAAGGCGATCCATGAAGATCATGCAAATCTTCTTGTCCCTAAGGTAAAGAAGGCTGATTATGGAAGCAGTGTAAGAAATGACTTGCAGATCATTGGGGAATACAACTCCCAGGCAAATAAAATACAGGGAATTGTTAGGAAATATTGGAAAGTTCTTTTACAAGATGACATTCTGAAAGAGATACTGCCTGCTGCTCCATCTATCACTTACCGAAAGGGACGTAGTTTGCGGGACCGCCTGGTAAGAAGCCATTTTGTGGCCCCACAAAGGGAGACGTGGCTGGGTAGGCAACCCAACGGGTGCTTTAAGTTTGGTACATGCTAATTTTGTCAGTATGTGATTAATTGTAAAACATTTGGAGATGTTGACAATTTCTCCAAATATACTATTAAAGGATTTATTAACTGTGTTTCCGTTGGAGTTGTCTACATGGCCACGTGTCCCTGTGGATTGAACTATCTTGGGAAAACACGTCGTGAATTCAGGAGAAGGATAGGTGAACATATTGGTGATATCAAGAAACAACATGATTCACCAATTGCGAGACATGTTTGGGAAAAACACAACGGGAGGACAGATGTAATGCCATTTAATGGTATAGATATAGTGAAACCACCAGTCAGAGGAGGTGACTGGGATAAATTTATTTTGCAGAGAGAGACACAGTGGATTTACAGGCTCAATTGTATATATCCGAAGGGCTTTAATGAGTCACTTTCATTTACATGTTTCCTGTGACACCTGTTTGGGTCTCTCTTTTTTCTGTAATTTACATGAACCTTGATATAAATACAGACTCCCCAAAATATTTCGCTTTTTATGCCAAATATCTATATTTTAGATCTATCTATATTACAACATACTCTTTGTTGTACATCTTATATATACTCACCGCATGTCTTTTTCAGGGTCCGTGATGGCTTTATGCCTTTGATGTTTAGTACTAGGCCCCTTTATTTTGGGTGAATATTGGCCTAAATCAGAGGGGTTTAATGATAAAGGGCTATAGATATTACCATGTATTGGTGAGTGTTTGGTATATTATGGGCGTGCGCTTTTCTATTGAACTGAGCATATTTTCTATATGTGGTGCGCCGGAGAACAGCAATTGCGGTCCTCGGCGCAGATTGATCTGAAGCGACTTGGACCCTATGCGCGCTCCTGTGCGACTTGCGATGCCTTAATACACTGAAAGATTGCCTCTGACTAAGGCGCCTGCATTTATGGCGCTCAAGGCTATCTGCGCATGCGCGGACCTGATCAAACGATGTCCGATCTATCGCATGCTCTTTTTGATGTTTCCATCAGACGGAGATATACCAACTCCTATAGGTACCAGATCACCACTTCACCTCCATAGGAATAACATTGGAGGTTCAGGTACCTGTTCTTTGAAATGTATTGTAGAATGGATTGGTCTTATTGATCTATTCTTGACCATCTTTGGATGAATGGGATGATTTATGATACATTGATATATGGAAATATATAAGAATTTGCTTTGACCCACTGAGGAGTCCCTGAAATTGGGACGAAACGCATTTGAGGTGTATGGTGTGTGTATTTTGACACTTTATTTCCATCTAATATTGGTGTACAATACTGTTACTAATTTCGTTATCCTTTTGGAGAGAATTTTCCCTGCCTCTTTACATCTAAGAGAGGTTAGGGTAAGCTATAGGGATATCAGAGGAGAAGTGTGGGGTCGCCATTTTTGGGGCGGGGTCTCCGCTAAGGGATCATTATTAGCATCAGAAAATATAGGAGACAGCTAGATAGACTGTAACTACGTGTGTCCCTAATTAGGTGATATGATAGATAATATTTTGTCGTTCAGTAAAAGTTATGTTTTAAAGCAATATATTTTTCTGAGTTTTTGCTTTTCTAGATGCCGATATGGCCAACTTGCATAGTTTGCCCCAGATGGGTGAGCCACAGAGAAGAGATGTGGTCACAGCAGTCTGTAGTGTATGTTGACATGAAAGCCATACACTACAGATGGCTACGGTTTAATCTCTCCTCTATGACTTGCCCATCTGGGGCAAACTCTACATGTTGGCCATATTGGCATCTACGATTAATACTTTCCCCTTTGTACTTCCACATCTTGCTGCATTCATTTTGACTTATCATGACCTATATGTTTAAGGTCCAGGTCAGACCAAAACTTTGTATAATTTTTGGTCACATCATTCCATTACTTTATGTTGTGAAATATAACAAATCCAAATTTGCATAGACTAATGTTTTGAGTGATGTGGGTTTTCTGCTATATATTACTTGTTAGCAGTGTTGTCTTATAGCATAAGGTCTTTGTTTTATCCAACAAAAGCCAACATCTGCATGGAATATGTTGCCCGACGGTAGTATTTGCAGAAGTTTCCTCTGGATATTCAGGTTTGAGCCACATTAGAGGAAATGGGGACTTTTCAAATTTGCTTAAAATACCATTTGTTTTCTGTTGCAGTCTTATCAAATCCAGAACTCATATACGTGTCTCAACATTTTTTACTGCACTAATCATGTACTGGAGGAAAGAGTTTTATCCTAGTTCCTGTGTTTTCACACATACAATAACATGGCCATTATGAATCTCTCACATGACGCTCATCCCTACTTTGAATAAAAGCAGAATCTTCTTCAAATACCAACTAAACCAACTCATCTAATTACATGCTCTTGAGATTGTTTCCAAGTTGTTTACACATTTCATCCTGCAGTTCATTTTATGTCTGTACTTAACTCCTGTCAGTCTGTCATCAGCACAGGACTACAAATGTAAAATGGATTTGTAGACATATCGATCCCCACTGAGAAATTGCCAATGCATGATCTACTTTACCTTAATAAGTCATATCAATGGAATATTGTACAATTTAAAGGGATGCTGTTATAGGTTTTGACCACTACAGACTGCTCATACTGCTAACCAGATCTGAGGAATCAAGTTTAACCATACCTATGTTGTTCATACTGCTAGAACAACACAGAAAATAAACTTTAAATCACTCACATGTTGTAAGCTAATAACTTGTCACTTGTACACTGGACGTACTTGAGAAGTGCCTTGACTTCGAATCTGCAAACCTCATCCAACCCCTCCTCTCTGCTCTATGATTAAAATTGATTCTTCAAGACCTCTTTAGTGGTGATAACAGTTTGCTGTGATCAAAACTGCTGACAGATTGCGTTTCATGCAGAATGGATGGACACTCAAACCTGACTATAAGGTTTCAGAACACTCATTCCTGTGCACTAGATATATGTATACATATGCAGCAAAAATAAACAGATATCACAACGTATTTCCACGGCACAGAAAGCTATGTCTATGCAATTTCTTTCATTGCTTTTCAGTGGCCTTTGTTTTGAGCAAAGAACAGAGGCTAAAAAGAAAGCTGTGATATCACCATCAACTTAGATTTCTCTACATATTAAAATAACGTGTATATTGTTATCAATTTTGCTGCTTCAAGTTTTAAAGTGGTAGTGCCAGTTCTGCTACCATTTACTCTAATTCTTAAAATATTTCAGATAAAAATAGTCAAAATTAATCTATAAAACTTTGTTCTTGTTAATTTATAATATGTCTAAATATGACTTTTATCATTATATAAGTAAAATATGATTTGAAAGGGTAAAATATTGCAGAAGATGTTTCATGTTCTGAAAAGAAAATTATATACTTCTGTCTTTTTTTTTATTTTTTTTTTTTTTTAGAAGAGGCTATCTAAAATAGATAAAAGGGAATTCAAGAAAATGGATGTACTAGACAGCGAATCTCTCATGCGAAAGAGTATATGCAGTCTTTGAAGTAGCTAGAAAAATGCACAGGACAGATGGAGAATGAGACACAGTTTGATCTGTGACTGTTGATGTAGATTTAGCACATGCTATTACTCCTGCTGGCACACTGCAGTATGCATGCATAATTTGTTAGTAGGACAGATCCCCATTCAAAAAGATTCTGGCACATCTAACTTGGGTGGAGCTGGCATTTTAAAAGAATTGCTACAATGCACCTCTGGGTACAATAATGGATACATCACATCTGCATGTATAGTGAAATAACTTTTCTTGGCTAGAATTAGTGCTAAGAGAACAGGATCAATTCACATTTTAAACAGAGTCATCAAGAGTATAAGAGTCCCCCAACAGATGGTGAAAGGAGTCAGTAAATGAAACACAGAATAGTAGTGACACACATTTCTAATGCTGTAATAAAAGAAGTTAATGTGCAGGGCAGAGTTGTAATAAAGGTGTTCTCTCGTAAAAGTTCAAAGCTGAATGCATTTTCGGAGAAATTTGCAAGATTTTTTATATAGAATTCAAGAAATATGAACTTTAAATTACTGACAAAGATTCTCATTAACACCCTCAGTGCTTAATAAATTACATTTTACAACCTTTTGGTCCTTTCATGGTTCAAGCACTAATAAAATGCAATGTAGCATGGCATGGCCACTTGTGTCAATGGCAAGTTTCCATTTCAAAGTAGAGATTGCATTTAAAGGGGTTTTGCCACCATGTAAAGTTGATGTGGGATGCTTAGAAATAATAAGTTTGGCACTTTCCTAATTGCATGTCATTAAAAAAAAGTGTAAGGTGCCACAGCTGCAGCCTTCGTTACCTTATCAGTGTGTACAGCTGGTTGTCATTGGAGCCGACCTGTTCTAAGCCTCCTGCCTGTCTGGCCGCGCTTGCGTGGTTCATTACTGTTCCTCTGAAGCCCCCTCGGGAACAAGCACGTCCTGACACACGGCCTGACATGCCCAGTAGCTCCCCTCCCCAGCCAGGACAGTCTGTATGCTCCTCACTTCCCCCCTCCTTCCTGCTCGCACAGAATCTTCATGGACTGTGCTTGGGGGATGTGCTGGCTGTTCTCCAGATTCTCCAGATTCTTAGCCACGCTCCCTTACTCCATGTCTACGCTTTTCTATGTTCTAGTTCCTTGCTCCATTCCCTTACTCCTTGTCTTCTACGTTTCTCTATATTCTGGGTCTTTGTCCCACTTCCTGCCTCCCTGCTTTTAGTTATGTAGCTCTCAGATGCCGGCATGAGCGCGCAGGACTCGCAGCGCCATGACGTCACTAAGTGCCATCTGGAGGGCGTTTTTTTTTTAAACTACCCAAGCAGAGAACGCCCCAATCTCAAGACCCAGGGGACCAGCGGCAGCGTGTGAGGTAGGGAACAGCCGTCTTGGCAAAACCCCTTTAAATATATTAAAATTAAAAGTATTCAAATATAAACATTAACAATATTTTGCTATTCTACACTGTTGAGGCAATTCTTTTGGCTTCTTTTAAGGTTTTCATTTACTTCTTTTGGTAGTGAAAACAAGATCCAGTTCTAAGTACATATGGAACCTTGGGGAAGAGTGACCATGGGTTCTTTTTTCTGCCCTTGAATGTTATATTTTTCCAGATTGCTTCAAACTTCAAGCGGACATGGCCAGAACATACACATGTCATATCAGGATAAGCTCTTGTAAATTTGATACAGTTCTTTCAGCATACTGGGAGAAGTTCCCATTGTAGTTGCTTATTACTACCGAATACTAAGCACCATTGTAAACATAACTGTATAAAAGCTTTGCAGCATAAATCTCACACATTTAGGTAGACTCCACACTGCTACACATCAGGAAAATATACAGTGGGCAAAATAAGTATCTGATACACTGGCAATTTTGTAAGCTTTCACATCAACAAGGAATGGAGAGGTCTGTAATTTTTATCATAGGTTCAACTATCAGAGACAGAATCTAAATTCCAGAAAATCACCTTGTATGATTTTTAAATAATTAATTTGTATTTTATTGTATTAAATAAGTATTTGATCACCTACCAACCAGCAAGAATTCTGTCTCTCACAGACATGTCAGTTTTTCATCAAGAAGCCCTCCTACTCTGCACTCATTACCTGTATTAATTGCACCTGTTTGAACTTATTACCTGTATAAAAGACACCTGTCCACACACTCAATCAATCACACTCCAACTTCTCCACCAGGCTCGGACTGGGGCTCAGGCAGTCAGTGGGCAGCCTGCCACAATCAGACTGCCCCTGTATTGATCGGGCAGAGTGTTCTTGTATGTCTCTGCCGGATCATAAAGAGAACTATGCAGCCGTACAGTTATGTCTGCATAGTGCTCTTTTGCAGGGCTGTCTGAGGTGGGGAGGTGCATCAGTGGGTAGAATAAGGGGTTAACCCCCTGCCTGCTATAAAACTGTGCATATTTGGAGAGGACAGGGGGAGAGCAGCACTTACTACTTTGGGTAGCCATCTATCCCCCATGTACAACTTCCCCTGTGTCCATTGCTGCCCGTTATGAGGAGAGGAGGAGGGAGACCCCAGAGCACCAGCCTCTTCTAACATCAGTAGTGGGAGAAAGAAGCTGCTGATTGTACCAGACAGCAAGGAGACAGATAAGTTGGGAACTGTCTAGTGTGTATATATGTGTGTATATATGTGCTAGGTTGTCTAGTGTGTGCATATATGTATATCTGCACTGTGATGCTTGTGTCTAGTATGTGTATTTAGATATATTTCCATATATGTATGTATGCATATATGCATATATATGAACTGTATACTCTTGTGTCTTGTCTATGTACATGTATTATTTGTATATATGTTGCATGTATATGTTGAGTGTGTGTATATGTATATGTATGAATAGCCATGGGTCTAGTGTGTATATCTGTATATGTCTACCATTAGCAAAGATGTTCAGTGTGTGTATTTATATATGCCTATCTGAACTGTACATGTATGATTGTAGGTGTGTGTGTGTGTGTGTACATGAGTTTGTGTCTATGTTCGTGCGTGTGTGTATACACACTGGACACATGTAAACACAAAAACATATACAGAAAAGGAAAATGTACATGTATCTGTGTTTACATGTATATCCTGTGTGTGTATGTTTAGAGCATGCCTATGTGTTCAATTTATATATGTTTATATACACAATTCATGGGGTAAAGAAAGTAATGTAATTAAAGTGGTTGTCCGGTTATTTTTTTTTTTCTTTTACCATTCTGCTACCCTAGAAAAATAACAAAAGCTATACTCACCTCTCCTTTCCTCCACGACCCAGCAGTGTGCTGTCCTCACTCTCCTCTCACCAGGGGCCCAGGGCTGCACTGTCCTCACTCCCCACTCACCCAGGATCCAGCGCTGTGTTGTTTTCACTCCCCTCTCCCCCGTTGAGGGGGAGTGAGGACAGTGCAGCACTTGGCCCCTGGTGAGAGGAGAGTGAGGACAGCACAGCGCTGGATCTTATGTGAGAGGAGAGTGAGGACAGCACAGCGCTGGATCGCAGGTGAGAGGAGAGTGAGGACAGCACAGCGCTGGATCGCAGGTGAGAGGAGAGTGAGGACAGGGCATCGCTGGAACCCTGGGGAGAGGAGAGACTCTGGGTTATGGTGTGTAATATAATTAGTCTCTGGGGTACAGTGTGTAATGTAATTTCAAGGGTACAGTGTGTAAAGTAATCTCTGGGGTACAGTGTGTAATGTAATTTCTAGGGTACAGTGTGTAATGTAGTCTCTGGGGTACAGTGTATAATATAATCTCTGGGGTACAGTGTAATGTAATTTCTAGGGTACATGTAATGTGTAATGTAATTAGTCTCTGGGGTACAATGTGTAATGTAATCTTTGGGGTATGGTATGTAAGGTAATTAGTCTCTGGGCTACAATGTGTAATGTAATCCTCAGGTATAGTGTGTAATGTAATTAATCTTTGGTGTTCAAATGATATGCATGGACCAGCTTTACTCCCATAAAGAATCCAGTTAAAAATATGTTTGTTACAACAAAAAATCATAAAGAGCAATGATGCTCATAGTAATGGAAGATCCCTGGAAAAACAAGCAAGGATCACACATGCTGATGCATTTCGGAGGTAAAACCTCCTTACTCGTAGCCAAGCTTGGGTGATCTATGTTTGTTTTTTTCCTGGGATTTTCCATTACTATGAGCATCATTGCTTTTTATGATTTTTTGGTTCTATTAAACATGTTTTTTAACTGGATTCTTTGTGGGAGTGAAGCTAGTGCATGCATATCATTTGAACACTTGAACTTTGCAGTGGAAGTGGCGCATTCCAGGACCATACCTCCTCCTCTACACAGACTTGTCTCAGGTGAGTGGATCAACATTCTTTCTGTAATTAATCTCTGGGGTACAGTGTGTAATGTAATTAATCTCTGGGGTACGATGTGTAATGTAATTAATCTCTGGGGTAAGGTGTGTAATGTAATCTCTGGGTTAAAGTGTGTAATGTAATTCATCTCTGGGGTACGGTGTGTAATGTAATTGATCTCTGAGGTACAGTATGCAATGTAATCTCTAGGGTACAGTGTATAATGTAATCCCTGAGGTAAATTGTGTCATGTAATCTCTGGGGTACAGTGAGTAATGTAATCTCTGGGGTACAGTGAGTAATGTAATCCCTGGGGTACAGTGTCTAGTATAATTTATCTCTGGGGTACATTGTATAATTATGTGACATAATTCATATCCAAGGGTACAGTATATGACCTAAATCATTTCTGGGGGGTGCAGTGGGATTAGGTGCTTTTAGCTTACACTTTTATGTTCCTCCTTGTGTTGTGTGCATTACATATTAAAAGAGTAGTGATGGGGTAGGAAGTAAAGCAGAATTTGCTGCATTCTTTTACATTTAGAGGAGGAAATATTGTATGTGGGCTGGTTGGGTTTGATTGCCAGGGTTGACCAGTCCGGCCCTGCTCTCCACCATGTTGAAGACCATAGAGCTGTCTAAGGACACCAGGGACAAAATTGTTGACCTGCATAAGGCTGGGATGGGCTATAGAACAATAGGCAAGCACCCTGCTGAGAAGGCAAAACTGTTGGTGTAATTACTACAAAATGGAAGAAACACAAGATGACTGTCAGTCTTCCTCAGTCTGGAGCTTCATGCAAGGTCTTGCCTCGTGGGGTAAGGATGATTCTGAGAAAGGTCAGGAATCAGCCAAGAACTACATAGTGAGACCTGGTCAATTACCTAAATAGAGCTGGGACCACAGTCTCAAAGAACACCATTAGTAACACACTACGCGGTCATGGATTAAAATCCTGCAGGGCACACAAGGTTTCGCTGCTCAAGCAAGCATAAGTTCAGGTCCATTTGGAGTTCACAAACTAGCATCTAGATGATCCCGAGGAAGCATGGGGGAAGGTCATGTGGTCAGATGAGACCTTAATAGAACTTTTTTGTATCAAATCCAATCACTGTGTTGGATGAAGAAAAAGGATGAGTACAACCCCAAGAACACTATCCCAACCATGAAGCATGGAGGTAGAAACATCGTACTTTGGGGGTGCCTCTTTGTAAAGGGACAGTACGACTACACCTTATTAAAGGGAGGATGAATGGGGCCATGTATCAGTAAGAGCATTTAAGATAGGTCGTGGCTGAGTCTTCCTGCAGGACAATGACCCAAAACACACAGCTAAGACATTTAAAGAGTGGCTAAGAAGCATTTCAGGGTCCTGGAGTCACCTAGCCAGTCTCCAGACGTGAACACAATTGAAATTCTTTGGAGGAAGCTGAAACCCAGCGATAGCCCTAAAGCCTGAAAGATCTGGAGAAGATCTATATGGAGAATATATATATATATATATGCTGTGTGTGCAAACTTGGTGAAGAACTACAGGAAATGTTTGACCTCTGTAATTGGAAACAGGTAGGTTTCTGTACCATATATAGTTCTGTTTTCAATTGTATCAAATACTTACTTAATCCAATTAAATGCAAATTAATTATTTAAAAATGATACAATGGGATTATCTGTTTTTTTTAGATTCTGTCTCAAAGTTGAAGTTCGATAAAAATTACAGACTATACTTTTTAGGTGGGAAAACTTGCAAAATTGTCAGTGTATCAAATATTTATTTTCTTCACTGTACAAGGGGACATCTTTTTAAAGAATACTGTTCTATCATCTCTATCATCACCTCAGTTTTTTGTAAATCTTTTGTTACATCTTTTCATGGGGCAACACTGAAGATATGACACTTTGATTCAATGCAAAGTAGTCAGTGTACAGCTTGTATAACAGTATAAATTTGATGTGACCTCAAAATAAGTCAACACACAGCCATCAATGTTTAAACTAACAATAGTGAGTACAACCGTAAGTGAAAATGGGCAAATTGTGCCCAATTTGCCATTATCCCTCCTCTGTCATGTGACTCATTAGTTTGACAAGTTATCATGTATGAATGGGGAGCAGGTGTGTTAAATTTGGTGTTATCCCTCTTACACTTTCTTATTGTCGTTACTGGAAGTTCAACATGGCACCTCATGGCAAAGAACTCTCTGAAGGTATGGAAAAAAAATTGTTGCTCTACATAAAGACGGCGTAGGCTATAAGAAGATTGCCAACACCCTGAAACTAAGCTGCAGCAAAATGGCAAAGACCATACAGCAGTTCCGCTCAGAACAGGCCTCACTGAGCACAAGAAACTGAGTGCACATGTTCAGTGTCATATCCAAAAATTATCTTTTTAAAATAAATGTATGAGTACTGCCAGCATTGCTGCAGAGGTTAAAGGGGTGGAGGCGGGAGGGTCATATGCCACACACTGCATCAAATTGGTCTGCATGCCTTTCATCCCAGAGGGAAGCCTTTTCTAAGATGATGCACATGAAAGCCCACAAACACTTTTTGCTAAAGACTAGAAGATTAAAGGCATGGGTTAGTGCAATCATGTCCTGTGGTCTGATGAGAACAAGATAAATTTATTTGGTTCAGATGGTGTCAAGTGTGTGGAAGTAACCAGGTGAGGAGTACAAAGACAAGTGTGTCTTGCATACAGTCAAGCATGGTGGTGGGAGTTTCATAATGTAGAGCTGCATGAGTGCTTCCGACTGTGGGGAGCTACAGTTCATAAAGGGAACCATGAATGCCAACATGTACTGTAACATACAGAAGGAAATCATGATCCCTTTCCTTCAGAAACTCGGTTGCAGAGCAGTATTCCAATATGAAAACAACCCCAAAACACCTAAAGATGGGCATCCTCAAATGGAAGGTGAACAAGCGCAAGGTCTCTAACATCCACTAGCTCCGTGATGTCATCATAGAGAAGTGGAATAGGATTCCAGTGGCAACCTGTGAAGCTCTAGTGAACTACATGCCCAAGAAAGTAAAGACAGCGCTGGAAAATAATGGTGGCCACACAAAATATTGACACTTTGGGGACAATTTGTACATTTTCACGTATGGGTGTACTCACTTTTGTTGCCAGCAGTTTAGACATTGATAGCTGTGTGTTATTTTGAAGGCACACCAAATTTACACTGTTATGCAAGCTGTACACTGATTACTTTACATTGTGTCACACTGTCATATCTGAAATTATTTACAAAAATGTGAGGAGTGTAATAACTTTTGTGAGATATGGTACGTACTTTTTGCTCATGTTTGTAAAGAGAACAAAATCTATTTTATGTCCTGCTGCTAACGTAGCACCTTAACATTCAGCAGAGATATACAGAGACACTGACAGCTTAAATTCCCTCAAACATCATCTCCAACTTACACTTGCATGCATTCTAGGACTAATTTCATGAAGTCAAGCTATCAGTATGATTTAAAGTGCAGGAGAAAACTAGAGTACCAAGCAAATATGCATCAAAGTGTAAATCCAGCACAGTCACACATTTTATCAGCACCAGTTACTAAGCAACTATCTGGAGATATTTGAGTGCTTCCTTGCAATCATTGCTCATAATATTATTCATTCTGAAGTCTATTGTTCTCTTTAACAAATAAAATAACCAGTTCAACACTGGGCTATTTTTCCCCATTCAAGACCAGGCAGAATTTTTTTAGTACAAGATACAATGCTTTCCTAAGCATCAAATAAATTTTTTTGGTTTTTTTTTCTTTGATACATAAAAGAAAAAAAAATTGTCAAAGAAAAAAACAAAAACAAAATATTTGAAGTTTAGGAAAGTGTTGCATTATTATTTTGTTCTTAGATATCTAAGAGTTCATATTAATGTATTTTTTTATTTGAGAGGTTGTATGTTATTTTAGGGAAAATGCAGAAATAGAAATAAGAAAATGTGTCTTTTTTAAAAATACTTCCGTTTTTGTTTACAGAAAAAATGTAGCAGTAAGAAACAATATTAAAATGTGTCCCCTATTCCATTACAATCATTTATACATAGGTGACATATAGGTTTTAGTTCAAAGTTAAATATTTTAATTTTTAGACCCTGATAAGTTAAAACAAAAACAAAGAACATCTTCTGGGAGCACTTTTACAATGCATTTTTACTGCTGATATTCTATGTAACGGGGGCTGGTATTAGCTACACTTACAAGGGTTATACAACCCAGCCACTCTCGACAGGCCTGAGCTGAGTCTTCTTAAACCAAGCAGCTTATGTAGTTACCCGGTCCTAAAGATAACATGATCCCTGGGAAAAATTCAGGAAGTGTCATTGCTCCCTGGTAATCTATACATACACCTCTAACTTTGCAAGGTCAGTAATGAATGTCTTTGCAGAGCTGCTTGAAGACCAAATGAACATTTAAAGTCATGTGGCAGTCCGCAAGCAGCTAAATGTTAATGCATTGACAAGAATGATGACATTTTTGTTGTTTTCATAAGTCCACGTATTTACATAAACTGGTATTGTACCGTACAATGAAATATTCTCTAACTATTCTTTTCTACAAAATTATTGATACAATAATGATTTAAAAATATGAAAGACTGAATATTTCTTGTGACCTACTTTCTAGTTATTATAGAACAGGGAAGCTGTAAAAAAAAGGAAACCAGTGAACCTGATAAATTGATAAATCTGTCAAGTAAACTGCCACACACAGTTCTTTTCTAATTCTTCTTCTTGTAGTCAACGGCAGCTCACATCAATAACTTCACATGCACTTTCTACTGCTCCCTGTGATCCTTTCCCCTGGGACTTATTCTATTTAGTGCATTTAAATAATTAGACTTATTATTTTCCCTCAACAATTATTTGTTTACATCTTTATACTTTTAACTTTCACATAAAAGCTGTGCGGCTGAAATATACTTTCTAGTTCAAACTTAATTAAACCAAACTTTAAAAGATCCTTAGGGAATACCTCAGAGAAAGTTAGAAGAAGGACATTTAAAAAGAGAAAAAAATATTAATTTATTTTGAAGAGTGCAATTAAAACTATATTTTCAATTACATTAAACATTTTTTTCATTTTAACAATAAAATTGTTTAGAATTTTACATTAATATCATGTTTATTGCTTATTGTTTATTAATGAATACATTAAAAATAGCATTTTTTAAAATGTACAATGTTTCTACCATATATGCATATATTAATATTAATAAGATAGTTGGAGACATGGTTAGGGTGTTATAAAAAAAAAATCGAACAAGCAGCTCCTGGGGCCCAGTAAATTAAAAAACAATATACTTACCTTTCTCTGGTCCTCGGATCCAGCGCTGCGTCTCTCCATTTTTCTTTTTTCATTTTTGTACTTTCAAACAGGATCATCACCACTAGAGTAGCTGATTGGCTGCAGTGGTCACATGATACACATTTACATCACTGTTTGGAAGTGAACAGCTCCAAACAGTGATGTAGGCAGAAGCATGTGACCACTGCAGCAGTGGCGCCCCCATTCAGAGGTACAAGAATGACAACTGAAGGCTGGAGAGACTCAGAGCTGGAACCGTGGACTGGAAGGTGAGTATAAGTTGTTGTTTTTTTTTCATGTTAATGAAGCTGTCTGTTGGATTTTCTAACAAAGTGGACAACTCCTCTAAATTGGTCATGTACTATGTTCTTGAGGAATAGTTCCCTTGATAAAAAAAAAAACAAAAAACATGTAGTGGTTGGGTCTCTGTGTATTACCACATTACCACATATTTTCCCTTAATAAGACATCCAATGCAACAATTATTGTCTGTCAAATGTGACTCTACATCACCACATAAAATTGAACGCAAATACAGGTAGAATATTGAGTCATACACCTCTTTAGGTGTGATATAATGGCTCCCTATTACTTGAGTGTTGTGTGCATGATCTCAAAAGAACATTGATCATGTGCACTTTCCACAGGTGAAGCATATTTAGGAATTTACATAGAATATGTTGTCGTGACAGATTCTGAAAGCATTGCTTCTCTGATTGTAAAAATAGATCTAGTCACTAATCACATTCAATAGGTACTCAGAGTTTAGCTAGTTTGATGGTTGAATATTTTATCCATTAGGCTTCTGTTCTATATGCTTTCAATAATCAAAGAGTACAAGCAGGTTCTTTGACAAAACACATTGCAAATGTTTCTACAGACAAATAAATCATTGCTCTACAACGGAAAAATCAGACCAAATACATGTGAAAATAACCTTATAACTATGACACAACTTGAATGGCTTGTTGAAATACATGTCTTTTATTAATTTAAATGAATGTTGGCAAGTGTGAAACATTGTATGTGGCATTAAATACACAAAACTAGAATGACTCTATCAGTAAGTTGCAGGGCCAGTCTGACCCACCAGAGTATTCTACAGTAGCTCTAAGCTCTGACCCAATAATAGGCCCCATCGGTCCAGCTAAAGACAACTTTGTTTGGAAGTGACTTTGAAGCTAATCACTTACTAGTGGGATTTATTTCTGATGAGCTGATATATAAATAATGTAATAAGAAGATTACTCATATGTCTGGAGTTTTCAATCATAACTATAAAGTTTTCAATTTAATTAGATACATTTTGTAGAGGTGATGGCTTGGCCCTAATAATATTTTCTTCTTGTGGACTCTGGGAATCCAAACCAAATGCTTACATATGACATGTAAAAACAAAAATAAAAAAATGTTATTAAAACATGCCACATAAAAACATCAGTGTCTATTTTCTAAGCCATGAGTATAAATCTTAGCTCATGGGTCTTTTACCAAATAAATCTTTTGGGCAACACGTATGAAACTTGGCAGACACTCCAGTTCTAAATTGATATAGAGGAGTGTAGAATGCGACAGTATGTATGAAAGAGTCTTATGTACCAAGCTTTGGGGCATCCTTGGCATATTCAAAAGTGTTGTGTCTAGTGAAGATTGCCCCAAGTTTTGCCGTACGACTATTCATACATCTGTAAGACAGCCCTACAACAATTTTTTTGGCTCAAGCAATGTCATAAAGCTGGTACAGCCCCATTCATGCATGTTGCCCTTAGTTTTTATTGACATCTCAAAGAGGTTTTTACTTAATACCAAAAACAACTTTTAATACTCTCTAATATTAATTAAAAAAATAATAGGAATAACCTACTTACTTTAATGACTTTTACAATCAAGAGTTATGTCTGCATTTCTAAGTTGTAAAAAAAGTATATGTTGAGGCTATATATATTATGGACAACATACATGAAATTTGGCATGTTAACGGCAATTTTCATGCACATAATAATGGCATAAAATGCATCTGATTTATGAAGCCGCTCTACAGCGGGTCATAAATCAGGCACATTCTAGTGCTTGGGCAACATTTCTGGCCCAGGTAAACCACTTTGAAAGTGGTATGCCTGTTCTAACTGTAATGCGCCTAGAAATGTCATAGCGAAGCATTATATATGTAGCTTTGCTACAGTCTTAGTTCGCCCCGCCTCATCCATGTTTAAATCTCCCACACGCCATTCTCGGGCACATTACATAGCGCCTGCGGCTCGGGGGATGTGCAGGAGTTTTAAACATGGATGAACGGGGCTGCGTCTGATATCGGGCTGAAAAGACTCCAGATACCTGGTGCAGCCCCATTTATACATGTCGCCCTCTATGTATTCTATTGTTACATTATTATATATGGGCATGTTCTCACTTAGTAGTCTGTGTGATATTATGTAGTTAGAAAAAATGCTATTTTGAATATCTTTTTGTTTACAGAAATATAAAACTTCACTAAAAAAAATGAAAAAAATACAACATACAGATTACATTAGAAGTAGAGCTCAACTTTTTTCCGCTACTATTCTTACATTAAGCAAGTATCTATACAGAAGCCAAAAGATAAAAAAGATAAGCAATCTATTTTCCATTCCATATATACAAAGCATTTTCAGAACTCTGCACATCGTGTAATTATGGGTATCCTGTCACAGAAGCCTAAATATGCTGAAAGCATTTTCCTCTGAATTGTCTATATAGTAAATATGCCAATACCACTGAGAAAAGAATTTTGAAACGTTGTTATTTGCTTCTGTGAAGTGCAAAATGTGCAGCAACAACTAAATTGATCTCAGTTGCATACATACATTAAAAACCTTGTAACAGTGTTTATTATCAGAAATTTTAATTTTTTTCCTTTTAAATGAAAAAAATATTGGTGCGTTTGATGAATTTTCTGTGCGGTAAATACAGTTTTACTTTTTCATATTCATTCAATGACAGGAAAGGCAGAATAAACATGGAAAAAGAAATCTTGAAGAATACTGTAGAATATTTTGTTGTACCCATAAATTCTGTAGGTTTATTATGCTTTATTTAGCACCGATGAAGTAAGCGTAGACATAGTCAGAGCAAGAACCCTTAAAAAGTAAAGTAAAAACAGCAATTGCTACAAAGTTTATAATGTGTGAATGTTTTATTCTATAAACATACTTACATTTATCAAAATATTTTCTCAAATTATGATACTGTGCTACTTTGTGAGATTCATGATAACAAAGTAGAGTAGAGAGAAATTATATGGTGTTTTGCTATGTAATTCATCACTTTTTTCATAAAATGCTCACTACAAAATTTTAAAGGGAAATGTCCCTCAAAAAAATGTACATATCAGATCCACCACGCTGGAGCCACTTTAGATACACATTTAGGAAGACATGTATGAAAACTGGCTTGGTCTTTCTTTGTTGCCCATAGCAACCAATAAGAGCTCCTCTTTCATTTTTTTTCATTTTTTAAGAGCACTATATGAAATAAAAGGGAAGCTTCAACCTAAACAGTTTTCATACAGGGGCATGTTGTATAATCCGCCGGGGCTTTCAGTTTTTTTGTCCCATACAATAAATTGTATCTGCCAATGGCAAAAAAAACCATAACAGATCGCGTTTTTTGCACAAAACGTGACAAAAACCGCAGTTGTTCATAGGGAAAAAAATGGTCAACTTTCGACCGTTTTTTGTCTGATGCAGTGTAGACATAGCCTACAACTTTACTGTATGATGTAATTACATACTTCATACCACAAAATACTACATACATTTTGCTATTCACTTGGGTAAAAAAAAAAAAAAAAAAACATCCTATCGGAGTTATTGATAATAAGTAGATTCCAATTATGTATAGTAGTTACAATGAGGAAGATGAGCATTCAACCTCTTTGAATCTATAATTTTTTTTTTAGCTTTTTTAAAGGATTATTGCCTTTCCCAGGCAGAGCAAGCAGAAAGGGACAGTATAGGCTTCTTTGGCCCGTGTGATGCTATGCACAGGCATTTTGGGAGTTGCAGTACAATACAGAGAAAGAGTAAGCAGGTTAAAATCTAAAAAGTTAAAAGTTTAATTCTTCTTTTACCTGTTATAGTGCACAGCACCTGAAATGTTTCTGGCATTTTGGCATTTTAACATTTTTAAAATATTTATGCCTATTATGAGGGTGATAATGGTGTAATCAATAACCTATCCACGGACCCCTTGAAGATTGAGTGTTGCCTTCTTTTCAGATATCTAGCGAGTCGAAGGACTGATAAACTACGACAATAAGGGAATATAAATGTTTAAAGAAATTCCCCAATAGTATACATGAAAAATCCAATATCCTAACCAACATAAATCATGTATTAAAACTTCACTTTTAATGATAATCTCTAAAAAAATGAGGAGAAAAGGAAAATAACATATAACTTAACCTACAAAAAAATTCTAGCTCACCCTAAAGACACACAGGGAGTGCGCCTCAAAAAGGGCGGCCCTGTCCGGGACCTACACCCTATATATACAAAGCCCTAACACTAAAAATGTCCCGACATGTTTCTATGTCCCTCACAACACTTCATCAGGGGACTTAGTATGGAAAATATAACAGTGCGGGGCAAAAGTGGTCCAGAATAGATGAAGGACCAAAAAACTCAGGTCCTATACTACAGAATTTGTCTAAATGGTTGATTCACCGAGTATATGGAGGATTAATGGTCATTCCACCAAAAATGAAGAGGACAGTGGTATGGTGTCCACTGCAGACCTCTATATAAACAAAGGAGATCAAAAAAACGTTGGAAAAGTGGTGTGGTATCCACTCGACTCCCTAAAGATAATAAATGCGGCAAAAGTTCCCAGCAACGTGTCAATTGGAGTATATATATATATATATATATATAAAACTATCCCAGCAAGGACCCCAAATTATTCGCCTCACAGATCAAAGCGGTATTTCCTGTATATCAGGACAGATTAAGAATACAAAAACATGTGTATATATGGCAAAAGTTATCCTGGGATGATAATTTAGTAATCTATGAAACACTGGTATATGAAAACCATACCATCCGGTATTTAAACATGTAATGAATACACTCCTCACATATACCAATGAATCTACCACAGATGTCATAAAAAAGACTGTTCCCAGTCAGAAGAATATCATACTCTCAATATAGACACTGGTATATGGGATCCATACCATCCGGTATTTAAACATGTAATGGATACACTCCTCACCTATGCCCATGAGTATTCCACAAGTGTCATAGAGAAAACAGTTCCCAGTCAAAAGCATACCATACTCAAAATACCACACAAGTCCTGTGAGATAGAGATTAGCAAAATCCCAAGTGGTTATATGAACAAAAAAACAAAACTGCTCTACTCCGCAGGTTTATCATATACTCACAAACCGACACCGTTACAATGATGCAGCACATTATTGGAGATCCTCCAAACAGATGATCCCCAAAACAGACCTATGTGTGGTATTTTGAGTATGGTATGCTTTTGACTGGGAACTGTTTTCTCTATGACACTTGTGGAATACTCATGGACATAGGTGAGGAGTGTATCCACTACATGTTTAAATACCGGATGGTATGGAACCCATATACCAGTGTCTATATTGAGAGTATGATATTCTTCTGACTGTGAACAGTCTTTTTTATGACATCTGTGGGAGATTCATTGGTATATGTGAGGAGTGTATTCATTACATGTTTAAATACCGGATGGTATGGTTTTCATATACCAGTGCTTCATAGATTACTAAGTTATCATCCCAGGATAACTTTTGCCATATATACACATGTTTTTGTATTCTTAATCTGTCCTGATATACAGGAAATACCGCTTTGATCTGTGAGGCGAAAAATTTGGGGTCCTTGCTGGAACAGTGTTATATATATATACTCCAATTGACACGTTGCTGGGACCTTTTGCCGCATTTATTATCTCTAGGGAGTCGAGTGGATACCACACCACTTTTCCAACGTTTTTTTGATCTCCTTTGTTTATATAGAGGTCTGCAGTGGACACCATACCACTGTCCTCTTCATTTTTGGTGGAATGACCATTAATCCTCCATATACTCGGTGAATCAACCGTTTAGACTAATTTTGTAGTATAGGACCTGAGTTTTTTGGTCCTTCATCTATTCTGGACCACTTTTGCCCCGCACTTTTATATTTTCCATACTAAGTCCCCTGATGAAGTGTTGTGAGGGACATAGAAACATGTCGGGACATTTTTAGTGTTAGGGCTTTGTATATATAGGGTGTAGGTTCCGGACAGGGCCACCCTTTTCGGGGCGCACTCCCTGTGTGTCTTTAGGGTGAGCTAGAATTTTTTTGTAGGTTAAGTTATATGTTATTTTCCTTTTCTCCTCATTTTTTAGAGATTATCATTAAAAGTGAAGTTTTAATACATGATTTATGTTGGCTAGGAGTCTTAGGACTGAGATAATGTTTGCTGTGTTGTGTTTGATACTAAGACAGGGAGTAAAATGTGCCTAACTGAGCCGTCTACGATGACTAATGCGGCAAACATATGTGTTAGGCACATTGTTCATAAGACTCAACACTTTTTAATGCGCCTAACATGAGGGAGCATTCAGGGGGCATTATGGAGGTGTGTCACACTTCATTTGTAATATTAGACACATATATGAATGTGATTCAGCAAAACTAGGCACATTACTGCTCGAACAGGCAGACCTATTTCAATGTATTCTGCCTGAGCCTGAGGAGTCGAAGTTGAGCTAGATTTGCTGTTAGGGGAAAAAATGTACAATATTTCTCAACTTTAACCAGTACAAAAATAAAAAGTCATTTCTGATAATTATTAAACTATAGAAAATTATATTATTTAAATGTAATTAAAAATGTCATCATATAAAATTAATATAAAAATATATAATATCCCAAAAATATTAAAATATCTCCCGTAACATGTATTTAAAATTAATAGAATCTAAAAACAATTTTACATTAAATAACCCACTGATGATGATGTTCAGATTCTTACATTTTTAATTTTTACTTTACATTAATTTTGAAATTCATTTTTGCTGCTCTCACCCTTTATTCTACATACAGCAAGAATCAGCACATCACAGGTCTACCAAACAAGATCAGTACCATAGTTTCTATTCACTGACATGCTATTCTAATGACTTTTTCTTTTATTTCCAGCCTATCTACAGCCTTTATATATGTTTGGCCCATAACTAATGCGCCCAAGTAACATTATGCGCCAAAAAATAGACCAGGCTGGACTTTGTTGTTGCAAAACTTTAGGTGGTCTATCAAACAGAGTCCAATCTCCAATTACCTTTGAGATTTAATATATTGATTAGTGTAAGTTCATCCCCAGGAGATAGGTAACTTTGGAGGACATGTACGATGATCGGTGTGTTGAGGTGGACGTTTTCAAGTTTTTTTCCATGAAACTGCGCCTGGTGTATGGCTGTGCCCAAAGTGCGCTCAAAAATGCGGTGTAAAGTTCCCCACGCCTCGCCTGTGTGTGCGGCGCATTGCGGAACTTAGGCGCATAAGTAATGCGCCTAACATGTATTAAGTTTCGAGATAGGCTGGAAATCAGAGATAAATCATTAAGCATGTCAGTGAATAGAAATCCTTCTTGGAGGACCACAGGTCCCAGCAATAGATGTGCTGAGCTGGCTCTTGCTGTATATACTAAATAGAATAAAAGGTAAAAGCAGCAAAAATACATCTCAAATTGTTGGTATTAAAAATGAAAAAAATTAACATCAGTACCACATCATCATTGGCTTATTTAATGTAAAATTACTTTAAGTTTCTCTGAATTTTTAAGACATTTTATAGCTGATATTTCTTTCTTCGGAGATATTATCTATATTTCCATTATTTTAGAATTATCAACTTTTTCAATACATTGAAACCTTTTTATACACCTTGGATATTTATCTTAATTAATTTAATTAATTAATTAATTAATTTTAGTTACAAATAATTTTTATTATTGTACTGTTGTAACTGTAGACCTAAAGCACATTTTGCCCCATTAAAATAATTGCTAGCTCCCCTGCGCCTCCTCCGGCTCAGGTAGACCACATTGAACTAGGTCTGCCTGTAATGCGCCTCACTTTGCCGACCGGCATTCATACATTCGTCGGAGTTTTCGAATCTGGTGCATCCCGCCTCAGAACGCCCACAGCACGCCCCTTCATGTTAGGTGCATTACAAAGTGGCGAAGCTTGCGTCTAACATCGCATTAGTGCGTCCGACAGCGGAGATGGCACAGTGAGGCGCAGTATACGCCTGAAAACAGGCGAAAAGCCCGTTCACACATGTTGCCCTTTATCCTTAACCATCTGGGCCCCACACAGATGGGGAAGAGAGACAAGACAGAGTTAATTATTTAATGTGGCCTTACTCAAGTCTCCTGCAGGGTGTGACCCATTGTGCAGCTGTTTGTATTGAAAAAAATCTGCAGGACAACCCTTGTGATCTAATACCAATGAAATATCAAATATGTTAATTAGCAAAGAAAACATCACTGACCAAACAGATTCATATTTGGCAAAACTTTCTTAAAAAAGGCAAAAGGATAGAAAGAATAAAGCATATCACATGATTTTTAGCTAAGCCTTTAGATTAACTTGTCTGTCTACCTGTGGTTATAGAATGGACGTATATTCTTCGGTCACAGTCTGTATATTACACATATCCAAGATTAAGGAACTGACTATAGACAGTACTGTCTTATGACTAATTACATTATCTATTAATAAAAATATCTCTCCCTTTTTATCTGTTTCAAAAGATCCACAATAACAACGAATACAAGATATCTGTATGTTGAACAAACTAATGTTTAAATAATTACACAGAACTAATTTCTTCCACAACTTCCTACAATCCCCTTTTGACAGGTGCCAGCAAAGCACAAAGCACCAGCTGACAGCAGATCTCACACCCATAAACCTAAGAACACTAGATAAGCCACCACACTATGAAGGTGCTGAAGACCCCTGTGCATGAGTCCCCCACAGATTCCACCACCTGACAACAATCCCAGTTTGAGCACAGTGCCAGTAAAGATGCTAGTAACAGCCTTGAGAAAAGTGAGCAGACTGGAGAACTACCAGTTAGAAGGAAACCCAGGGATTCTCACCTCTAGAGCAGACAGCCTAGGTCCAGTGAGAAGGCTTCAGCAGGAACAATGACCCAACATTAAGTCATCTTAGATAGAGCTAACATGCTCATATTCACCCTACCACTGTCAGACTTGTCAAATATACATTATACTATACCAGTGCACTGTAGTTCAGGGACCCTGCTTCATTCGCAAGAGCCCCTAAAGGTCCTGTGCATTAGATTAGTACAATGCAAGAAGCCGCCAATATTAATAGGAGAAATATTAAAGGCACTGGAAAGCTTCTAGTTTTACATTGAGTGACTTTACAATATTGTTGCAAATGAATCAACCCTTTTTAAATGCATTTAATATTCACATATTGCTTTTTCGTACTGTATGTGGGAAAAAAAATCTGTAAAATTGCCCCTTTAAAGGCCTTTTAACTCAATAAACCTTGTACTATATATATTATACTGTATTCGTATCCACCAATCCTAGAAGGAGCGAGAAAACTATTCCCCATTGGGGGAAACAGCCAAGCCCCCGTCCACTTGAGCCAATCAGAAAGAGCTCTTCTCTCCATTGAACATAATGGAGTTTGTAGCTCGAACCCTGATTGGCTGTGAGAGACGACATAGGCTACAATGGAAATTTCATCGCTTTCCTTGTACCAATCAGATTCAAGATTGTGCCTCTATAGAAGCGAGTAGCGCGACTCCTGATTGGTGGAACGTATCCCATAGCATATTAGGAGTTCTTAGTGGCTCGTTCTCTAATTGGCTGGAAAGGTCCAGCCTCTGTATTTCTGCTCAATCACCAAACAGCTTTATTCTAAGCTATATTTTTTTAATCATACCGCCTGATTGGTTGTAGAGATTCCAACAAAGAATAATGGTTCCACATCGCTTGAATAGCAATCTGAGGATGAAATGGGCCATGAGAGCTCTGTCTCATTTTTAAATGTACGGACTTTTCTGATTCTTCTTATAACACGTTTCCTGATGTAGAGCTGGTGTAAAATAGGTGTAAAAGTTTTATGCTCTTTTATTGACATTGTTTTTATTGGAATAAAAAGCTTTTTTAAGCACCACATCTTCCACAGATGCGGAATGCGCCTGATAATGGTGTGTGGGGCATTTAAACATGTAGTGAACGGGGTTGAGCCTGATTTCAGGCTGAAAAGACGGCAGATATCCCCGTTCATACATGTCACCCTGTGTGTCATACTAAATTGTTTCAATACCAAACCACGCTCCCTATGTATATTTCTGCATGGCACAATATTCTATAACACCTTACAGGCTCTCTGCAGCCAGAAAATAGCTGTTTTTTAACACGAATTGCCGCAAATTAATTCAGAATAAAGCAAATTTTTGGGAAGAATTCGGCGAATCGGCCGAATAGACTTTTCGAGAAATTCGCTGATCTCTATTTATTATGTAACATGCATTTTCTATGGTATTTCTTAAGTTCTAAACAGAAGCCTGTTTCAGAAGCTTAAAAAACCCCATCATATCCAGAGGACACTACAAACTCCAATAATCCCACAAATAATATGGCCAATGAAAACACCACTAAACTGCAAAAAGGGGGTCATTCAGACATATTTTTCCACCTGATCTGACAGAATGATGCATTTGCCCTCTTGGCTGTCAGGTTTCCAAGTCAGCTGTCAGATACCCAGCAAGTATCATGCTTGGGTCCTATTATAATTAATGAGATCCATGCAACAATGTTCACTTGGCATTTGATTGGTGCCACAGGAACCGCTCACCATGCAGTTGCGTCCATCCACAACTGATTTTAGATTGGATGGAATAGGATGAGTGGACAATGTCTTTAAATAGTTAACTAAGCATATCATTCAATAAGGACTTTCACTTTGAATTTCCTCATCATTTGTTCTAGTGCAGAGAAACACATATGTAGGAATATGAATTACAAAAAACAAATTTTTTCTGAATGCACGCATCTACAATGGTTATGTGGCTAAAAGCAGCTTTCACTGTTTTATTGGGGATGATGCAGCATATCATTTTCTAAAATTCAGACAGCACTGTTGACAACATAAATTACTGATGCTTAAAGAATTAAAACCTTATGAGAAGATTATTTCAAAAATAGAAAAATATATATGAACATGGGTGCAAAATAATTAACAAGTAAAGAAAGGCATGTTTTCTCTACATTGCAGTAATAGCATAAAATTCTGCAGATTTTGGGATCTGATGAAGGGACTTGCTGAGAACTGCTACTTCGCAAAACAGTAATTATCTGGCATCATTTCAGATTACTGTAGTATATCTAAATCAGACAGCTTAGCTTGGGGGAACAAAGTGGGGAGACACAGTGTGCATTGGCATTATAGAAACAAAAGCTTGTCATGATAAGTAACATAAATACCGGCAGCTGTACTACTCTAAATACGTAAAGCTTTAACTTTTTTAGGCTGGTTTTACACATAAAGCCCTTTAGAAACAAACATTGCAATTTTGATGCAGTATTTTGAGCCTAAACCAGAAATGACTTTAAAGTGATTGGTAAATAAAAAAGAAGGAATTACACATCTCCTTCTTGCTGGATCATAACTTTTGGT
Organism: Phyllomedusa bahiana; assembly: GCA_025379985.1. Taxonomy (NCBI): domain Eukaryota; kingdom Metazoa; phylum Chordata; class Amphibia; order Anura; family Hylidae; genus Phyllomedusa; species Phyllomedusa bahiana. The sequence goes on from JAODAL010001928.1 coordinate 96,709, forward strand.
ATCATTTTTTTCATCATGTTTAGGTTTTCTTCACACATAGTTTTTCTGTTGTTTTTGACCTAGGCTTTACTGTAAGACTTGAAAAAATTGCTGTATTTTAAAATGTATTTTTTGTGCAATTTAAAGCACCAGAAAAGAAAAGTGTGTCAAAGAGAACTAAAGGAGTAACTTCACTACATTGTATTACGTCTTACATTTGTAAGTGATTGTAATAGCTTCCTATGTAATATTGTTTAAAATTTGTATGTTAATGGTGTAAGTATGTTCAGTCAAAATCAATTTCTCTTCTTTTCCAGAGGCAAAGAAAAATTTCCATATGCCGAGAGAGAAAACTTATTTTTGGAGGATGCTGGCTTTGGCCATTGAACGCTTAATTCGATTCAGAACAGTATAACATACAAAAACTTTATTTAATTGTTAATAAAAAATACTTATTGCAAAAATAAAGTGTTACACACTGACAAGAAAGACTACTATAAGATCTGCAGTGATAAATAGTTCACATAATGTTATTAATAATGTTATTATATCACATAAAGAAACTAATAATCAAAGCCAAAATAATGTATTCACGCTTCTCTAGGTAAGAATATTAAAAAATTAAAGCCCAGCTAATATTATAAAACAAACATACAAACTGTACTCACCTCTCCAATTGCCCAGCAATACAATGATGAAGCTCTGTCCAGTGTGCAGCTTTTTGTTCCCTAGTGGATGGAACATGACAGCTTTAACCAATCCATGACTACAGCAGTCACATGCCAGATTATTGGCATCACAGCTGACTGATAGGAGGGGCAATAATATAGCATATGACCGTGTAGTCTGCTCTTTTCTTTCCCTGTAACAGTAAAGAATGCACGACATGTGTTGAAAATCTACAAATATAGTCCACATATAATATACAACAGGATTCCAAAATCTCTGACATATTCTTATGTATGTACAACCTCCAATGTGATGCACATGATACTATGTTCAAGATTCCCCAAAGTAAACTGCATTAGAGAAACCAGAGAGGGAAGCCATAAACTACACTCAAGGATGAATATTAAATCTACATAGTCTGAATACACTTATGGATAAACATTTCTCTAAACCAGGACACAAAGAGAGTTTGAGTAGCTATTCATACAATCTTTTTCCATTTGTCAGTGGTATATCAGTGGTCATTGATAATAGACACACTAATAAATACTGCAACAGAAAGGAGAAAAGAGCAAACATAGTCTCTTTTGGACTGTTTTTGCTTAATTTCCTTGCGATATATGCTTTTTATGACAAACACAAGTGTGTTAGACCAGGTTTTGTAGTCAGATATAGCAAATTTTGCCTTCAAATGAAACAAATGTAGACCAAAAGGCAAAGGTCGACATTTCCTATTAGTTCTGCGCCTTTTTTTGGTGTATTTTGCACCAAAAAGCTGTTGGTGCCCTATTCTCTATATAAATGAACTGTAGCACACCAAAACTAGACGCAATCATGACACATTTGAACATGCTAGCAATGATATACTATGCACATAAATTATGCAATGTGCCTAGATAGGTACATCAATTATACTATACAAGGTAGACCACACACCAGATTCTTGACAGGTTTGTTCATTCAGGCACACTTTACATTGATGTAATGTGCCTTAAAACTAGCGTGACGGCGCCTATTTTCGGACATGTATTCCAAAATTGTCTCTATTCTTCTCCATAGGTCTTCCCCAGCTTGTCACAGTATGCATTAGCGTATCTATTAACAAGGTATTCCAACAGACAGAACTCAGACTCAAAGTAATTACAAAAAGTACAAGATTCAAGATATGAACCAAAGTCCTGGAGTATTCCGGGAAGCTTGATGAGTGACAAGCCAAATGCCAGAATAATTAGTCATTGGAAATACAAAGGTTTGGGTTAGTCTAGGACAGCAATTACTGTGACTGAAAATATACTGTAAACAAGACTATTTGTAGCAAAATGAAGAGTCCTGCATATTTGTTCAGATATGTTATATTCCTTAGAGATAGAATTAAAAACATTAATAGAGAAATCTAATCTTAAAAATGACAAGAAGGGAAAAAAAACTGGGACTTCAAACTGATAAGAACATCTTGGTAACAAAATGTTCAGTAACACAATTTAGTTTCTAAATCATGTCCAGTGTCATGATGACTTTTAATACAAGGGCAATCCTTTTTTTAGTACTTTTCAACTGTAAGTCAATGAAAATATAATGTCCATTGTGAATTGCAGTTCTGAAAATAAAGTTTTCAATATATTAGCACACCCATATAATGAGGTCACTACAAAGTGACATACAGCCTTGCATAATTTGTGTTAAGGTTAGTAAGAAAAGTCTTGACTAGTGCATTTGCAGCTAAATATGTAAAAACCCACATTAGCAATTAAAAATTACAGTTTAAAATTGGACACAAGATATTCCTATCGGTGTCTCAATGTTTGAAAATGATTTTCAAATCCTCTGATTCTGTATAACCAGAAATGAAACAGACTGCATTGCTGTGCCCTTTGCGCAGTATTTGTACACTTTTGCTATTTAGGACGGATCACATTTCTATTATAGTGGCAAGAAAAAGGCAACAAAAGAAGACAGACAAACAATTATAACCCTTAGAAGTGTAGGTTTGTCCTACAGAGATTTTCCAAGAAAGCCAAGATGGTAGTCAGTACAGTTTTTTAATACCATCAAAAGGTACATGGAATTTGGCGGAAGCTCCGACAGATAAGATCTAGAAGACCACAGGCCAATACAAAATCAGATGACAAGTTTTTGAGAGTCCACAATTTGTATGATTGGTACTTTAAAGTTCAGAGCTTAAAGGGATTTTCCCTAAAAAAAATTGCATGACATTGGGCTAGAGTGTGCAAAAATTGTACCCTCATTCATACAGTACATCAATAATAATTAGGGATGAGCAATATTATCGACAAAAGTTGAAATCGGCACGGTTTTTATCTTACAGATAATCTATTACTATCGCGCCATTTTCAGCGTTTCCTGTCATTTTGGCTGCCAGCCAATCAGCTCCGAGGATAGAGGGGGTGAGGAGGATGTACAACGTCACCACTTTGCGGTGAATGGATCTCATTGGCTGCAAAAATCACGTGACCTCGTTTTATCTATGCAACTGCATTTCCTGTTCGAGCTCATATTTTGTCTATCACACTTCACAGCAGGACACGTCTCTCTGCGTTTAAACCAATAGCTGTTCTAACAGCTCTGATAGATAGTCTCTTCTAATACAAGAAACCATCCATCTACCTCCAGCTTAGAATAGAGTTAGATTAGAGAATTTCACTTCTTATTTAGTTAGAGAAAGTTTTAAGGATATCTACTGGTGTGTGCATCTGCGTGGGGTGAAGGGGGCAACTGCAGGGGGGGGCTGCAGGAGGAGAGGCATTTGAAAGGAAGATATTTTACAGCTAAGTGTGTTCTGTGGTCTTCAATTGAAAAATAATTGTTTTTTACCACTTTTATGGCCAGCAGACCTCTGATTGGAGTTGAAATTGTCCCTGTGTTTTCAGTTCTATTGCAATCACTGCGTGTCAGTGTTCCCAAAAACTGGCATAACTTATCCCTATAACTTTTAAATAGTTTTATTGAAGTCTGTGCATCTGTTTGGCGCAAAGAGCTCAGTTGTACGCATATTGTGTTTTACATATTTAATAGTAAATTACGTTTGTAGACAGTGGTGCGAAGGCTGCCATATTAATCCATGTAACATTTAAATACTCTTATTGACTCCTTTTTCCGGAACTTTTTAATCTGTGCGTTATGTAGATTTAAGGGTCATGCTGCGGTCCAGGACAGGCACAGTCAATATACAGTTCAAATAAAAAGGTGGTTCAAAGACTACTTTTTCAGGCACTTTTTAATCGGTGGGTCATGCGGGTTTTGAGATCATGCTGCGGTCCAGGACAGGCATAGTCAATGTCCAGTTCAACTAAGATGATGGTTCAAATAATACTGCTTATGGCACTTTTTAATTTGTGGGTCATGCAGGTTTAAGGGTCATGCTGTGGTACAGGACAGGGATAGTGAATATTCTGTGACTTTTTTTCTGTGACTTTTGTTGCCTAATTGTCTTGCCTAAGATGTAGCACGTATCCAATTTGCTGTTGTGGATCCTAATTCCAGCTTCTCCACCCCTGTTTGGGTGTAAGAATGAAGGTGTTGTTCCTCTCCCAAAGACTTTAATGGTCATCAGCGATAATCTGTTATCAACTATCAGCTATCGGTATGATAATTGACGATTTCGACTATCGATCCGATAATTATAGTTGACACAATCGCTCATCACTAATAATAATCATATGAATTTACGTTTTACGTATGTGCATCAACAAAGATGTATACATTTTCTGGACGTTACATTGGTGTCAAAAATTGACACCAGTGTAAAGGTTATTTCATATAGGAAACCTATGACTAGGAATACAACATTACTAGCTAATTTATGTCATACATAACAAGTTGTAGATAATATTCCCTATGGAGAGTTAGGGCAACATGTATGAACAGGGTTGCACCAGTTTTCTGGTGTACTTTGAGCCAAAAAGAACGTATGAACAGGTGTATTCCAAACTTTGGCATGATACGTGCCTTTGTAATGCACCAAAGACACTTTTTAATGCGCCGAAGATTTGGGGCATTCTGGGGGTGCATCACACCACATTCATAGAAGTAGACACATTTATGATTGACGCCAAATCTAGGCGAAGCACAGTTAGGACAACCAGACCAGGTTATAGGTGGTCTGCCTGAGCCAGACTCATCGTATTGGCACTAGAATGCACCTGCATGTATGACCTGCAGAAGAACAGGTTCATATATTCTGGCACATTCTACACTGCCTTAAAGCGATATAGAACTGACCTGTAAGTGCCAGGATTCATACATGTCATACATGTCACCCTTAGTCCATATGAGAAGGAACTGTACAAAGGATGATATCTATGTCCAAATGGAAGATAATACTTGCTCTCATTTAAAATAATGTGGGTATTCAGATAAATCTATTTTGGTAGGAATAAAATCAGGAAATTAGAGAGACAGAACTTATTTTCGAACGCACATAGAAGAAGTGATAAGGGAAATAAAAATGGAATCAACATTTGCTTCTCTACAGTATATAGCCCCTAATTCAAGCAAATTACATATATCATAAAGAGGCATTAACCATTATTACATGTCTTGCAACATATGCAAAACTTTTTACAAACAGGGGTCAAATTTTTATCAAAACGGGCACCTACGGGCACTTCATACATTCGTTTTGGCTCAAAGTACACCAGAAAACACAAGCACAATTATTTGGTGCATTATACATCTCAGTCTGCTTACTTTTGGTGCATTTTATGCCAGTAAAGGGTGAAACACCATTTCATACATGTCTCCTGAACTGTCAAACATGGTGGAGGAATTTTGATGGTCTGGGGCTTTTTTGCAGAATCCAGAGTTGGCAGCTTTCATAAGCTGACTGGCACACTGGACAAAATAGGGCTACAACAACATTTTGAAGCACGATGCTAGACCCTCGGGAAAATGCTAAGTTGGTCAGAGATTCATATTACAGCAAGACAATGATCCACAACATAATTTTTTGGTTATGTCAGAACTACCTAAGAAAACCAGAAGAAACCAGTAACTTCAAAGAATGGAATGGTCTGCAGAGTCTCCAGACAAACCTACTTGAGCTTGTTTGGAATTAACTGAATAGAAGGATAACAGCAAAGCAACCTACAGATGCAGCACATTTGTGGGAACTTTTGCAACAATATTGGGAAGAAATGTTTGACCAATATCTGAATTTGTAGAAAGATTGTCTTAATTGTGTAAGACTGCTAGAGGTGAAGAGCTGAAAAACTAAATTTAATTTGCTAATATAAAATAAATCCATTATTTTTATTAATCTTAATTTGTTTATTTGTTCTTTTCTTATATTTCAAATTGCATTTGAGACATTAAGTTGTGTGGAAATTAAAAAAAAATTAACAATGAGGTGTTCTAAAGCTGTTGACCAGTAGTGTACATGTAGATATTTGAATTCACTGTGCAATAACCATTTGTTTTAATAAAAATATAGGTATTTACATGTATGAACAATTTGAAATTTCAGGTTTAAAGAACATATTAAGTCATAAAAACAGTTGGAATCTATCAATATCTATTGCTGTATGTTTGTGGAAATCAAGGATATTTTTGTTAAAGCCATTGTTCAGGAAATGTAAAATGCAAAAAAATCAACTAGCTGACTTTAAACAGCTGAATCCACAATCACTTTGTGAAGATTTCAATAGCCAATCTAACAACAATAAGATGCATTAAATATACAAGAAAGCTAATTAAGCAGACCACATGAATTATTATGTGCACCTGCGGAGGTTGACAACATTATGCGCTGAAAGATACAGAAGGATCCATTATGCAAACAATCACTATAATGATTAGCTATACTAAATGATATACTGTCCTGTGAGTTTTCATTATTATTATGATGATAATCATGATGAATCAAAACATCAGTAGATTGCTTTACGCTTTAGGTTTTTTGCTTTGAAAATAAAAAATATAAAAAAAACAAGTGACCAGGTGTAAAAAACACAAATAAACTGAAAAATAGACAAAAAGTGGAAAAATGCACAGATTGATGTACTTAAGAGTTGTCATAAATCTGTACAGTACTGCTTCTTACACCCAACTAACAAATAAGCTTGATTTGGTTAACCCCTTACCAACATGTGGCGTATGGATACATTATCATGTTGGTAATGATCTATGGATCAAGCTCACACACTTTGCTCCATGAGCGGTGGTTGCTGGCTGATTATTACAGCTGAAACCCACTGCTAACAGCAGGAAGAGATTGCTCAGATCCCTGCTGTTTAACCCTTTAGATGTTGTGGCAATGTACACCATTCCTCGCTCTGATCGTGGGGTGCCAATCAGTTGCCATAGCAGCTGGAAGCCTATCTTGGTAACACCTTTCTGCATTATATGAATAATAGCAGAAGGGTGTACAAGCGATTGCACCCTTTATTAGTCAAATACCCTAGATGGACTGCTTGACTAAGTAAAAGACAAAAGTTTTAGAGGTATAAAACAATTTTATAGGTTTTTATGTCAAGCAGAGGGTAATAAAAGCTAGATAATGCAATATAAAGCTAGAAAAAGGACAATGGAAATTCACATATATATCATTCATTCTCTTCATCTCAAATATAAAGGAGCTGTTTGGTGGCAATATAATGCTAGTTTTAAGAGTTTGTTCACATCATGTTTTGGTTTAGTTTTAAGCATAGATATTTAAACAGTTTCAAAAACCATATGCCCCAGATACAAGTAACTGCATGTCTATTGTAAAAAATGAGTAGTATGAGTAAGTCTTTGCCGAAAGCATAGTTTACTATCTGTTTTAGCACTGTTAGGCTCGGTCTACAGGGATTTACTGTTGGATTTTTAATTGGATTCAATATTTAGAATCCACAAAAATCCAACTGTAAATCATCCTCATAGATCTCAGTAAAAAAAAATCTGAGCCCTAGTCTACATAGCTAGGTTTTCTGAAGTCGGATTTCAAATCCGAACACTTGACAGAATCCAACCAATATTTTGTCCTATGCCATGTGGATGTAACCTTAAATGGTAACTACCATTTGAAAAAAAAATCTTGTTACATGTCTTAGTGACATCAGAAATGTTTTCTATGAACTACAAATGGCTGAAATAAAGAGGCAAAAAAATTACCTGGTTTGCTTTAATTAGCTGTCCTCTGAGATACAGCATGAGCAGAGTGACACTCATATAAAAATTCTATAAGGGTATGCTCACATAGCATATTTGTGGCCCGTATTTCGTAGTGTAATTGCGCTGCAATATGTCCAAAGTACGAATCTCAAAAATGGTAATTCATAGCTCTCTATGGGAGCCAGCACAGAGCATTTTAAAAGTACGTGCTGGCTAGAACATACTTCTAAAAAAAGCGTTCTAGCCAGCACTTTTTTTTAACATAGTAAAAAATAAAAAATAAATAAAAATCTGAACAACATTTTATTTTTAACATAATTAGGAAAAATATAGCTCAGTGGATTATTTAATTTAAAAATAATTTTAGATTCTTTTAATCTTAAATAAATTTTATAGGAGATATTTTAACATTTTTAGGATATTATATATTTTTATATTATTATTATTTAGTTGAAACCAGCAGTTTACATACACTATAAAAAAGACACATATGCTTGTTTTTCTCACTATCTGATATGAAATCAGAATAAACCTTACCTGTTTTAGGACAATTAGGATTACCAAAATTATTTAAATTTGCTAAATGGAAATGGCAGAATAATGAGAGAGCAAATTTTTAAGGCATTTTTATAACTTTCTACAAAGTTAAAAGTTTACAAACATTTCATTAGTATTTGGTAGCATTGCCTTTAAACTGTATGACTTGAGATGTTGCTTCAGTATTGCCACATAATCTTCTTTCCTAATGATACCATCTATTTTGTGAAGTGCACCAGTCCCTCCTGCAGCAAAACAAAGCCACAACATGATGCTGCCACCCCCGTGTTTCACAGTTTGGCTGGTGTTTTTAGACTTCCAAGCTTCTCCCTTTTTCCTCCAAACATGACAATGGTCAACATGGCCAAACAGTTTAATTTTAATTTTGTCAGACTGGAGGACATGTCTCCAAAAATGTAGGTCTTTGTTCCTGTGTGCATTTGCAAACATTAATGTGGCTTTATATCTTTCTTTTGGAGTAATGGCTTCTTACTGGCAGAGTTGACTTTCAGCCCATGTTGCTACAGTAATCGTTTCACTGTGGATAATGAAACCATCTTACCAGCTTCCACCAGCATCTTCACATGGTCTTTTGTTTTTGTTCTTGGATTGATATGCACATATTGGACCAATGTACATTTATCTCTGAGACACAGAACCCGTCTCCTTCTTGAGCGGTATGATGGCTGGACATTCCCATCTTGTTTGTACAGATGAACGAGGCATCGTCAGGTATCTGGAAATTGCACCCAAGGATGAACCAGACTTATGCAAGTCCACAATTCTCTTCCTGACATCTTAGCTGATTTATTTAGACTTTTCCATGATGTTACACACAGAAGCAGTGTTTCTTGTGTGCATAAAAAATACATCCACAGTTGTGTCTCTAATTAACTCTGATGTTGCCAATAAACCATAATCAAAAGGATCCAAAGACGTCATATGGGCTGTCCCAAATTATTTAAAGGCATAGTAATCCTAGTGTATGTAAACTTTTTACTCTGCAGAAAGTAATAAAAATGGCTTTAAAAAATATCTCTCTCATTATTCTGGAATTTTGCAAATATAAATAATTTTGGTAATTCTAGTTGACCTGACAGGTAAGGTTTATTCTGATTTGATGTCAGATAGTGAGAAAAACATGCAGATGTGTCTTTATATATAGTGTATGTAAACTTCTGGTTTCAAATGTAGTTTGATCATTATCATGATTAAACTTTTTATTATTATACTGATATAAGTTGAGAAATAATGGACATTTTTGCCCTAATAACAAATCTAGCTCTACTTCAACTCCTCAGGCTCAAGTAGGCCACATTAAAATAAGTCGGCCTGTTTGAGCAGTAATGCACCTCGTTTTGCTGACCCACATTCAAAATGTGTCTAAAAGTTTGAATGTGGTGTGACATGCCTCCATAATGCCTCCAGAACACCCCCACATGTGTGGATCTGTCGAACAATGCGCCAAGCATGTTCATTTGATAAGCCAAACATTGAACACCGCTCACTTTGGCATATCTTTCATACATGTCTCCCCTGGTATCCTCAGCAGCTCATCACTGCAGGCCAGTAGAATCTAGTAAAGACAGTAAAAATGGCCTGGAATTCAGAAAATGTAACCAAGAAAACAGGACTGAGGTAAGATAAATCGATTTAGTGAGACATCCCCTTTAAAACTTACTAGAATTTTTTTTTTTATATATATTGCAGCAGTCAGTGTCCAAGTTTACCCTGGAGATGTAATTTTAGAGATCCAGTGACCAGTCTAGTCATTGCACAGTAAACCCCCTTCATCTTTTGGTGCCTGTGTTATTATAATATACCACATTTAACTGTATAAAGCCATATTACAAAAAAAGGTAAGCAAATCTGTAACAAATGTTGCCTTTGAGTTTTCTGCTGATTTGGCTGTGGTTTTTACCTTTTGCAATTCCAGGGGTAAAATAGACTTCAAGGGCAACATGTATGAACCTGGTGCCGACTCGCCAGTTCTACCTCTAGTTTTAATAGTGTATGATCCGGCAGTATGTTTGAAAGTGTTTCACAGCACTTAATAAATGTTTCTCATTCTACACCAGAACTAATATCAGCCATGCCACTTTGAAACTGGTATGGATTGTTATGACAGTTTCGAGCCAAATTTGGCACATTTTTTGTGCATCGTACAGTTCTGGTATGACACGCTGGCGCATTCAAAAGTGTTGTGTCTGGCTTACAATGCACCAATGGTGCAAGTTTTATGATGGATCATACATCTATAGAACAGGGCTATGTCAGTTTGTTTGGCTCAAAGCATGCCAAAAAAAATGGCAAAGCCCCGTTCATTCCTGTTGCCCCATGAATATTGGAAATATCGGTATTGTAAGCAAATTGACTTAATTCAACATGTAAGAATGGGGATGTGCCATTTTTTCATCATAATTTGAGCCAAACATACTGTCATAGCCCTGTTCTATAGATATACAGTATGAAGTCATATGCCAAAACATTCTAATGTGCTCCTTGTCTGACAGTGCTCCCAATTTTTACTACATCCTATGTGACATTTGATGTCCCATGTAACATCAATTGTCGTTTTGAGAAAAATTTGGGACCTTTCGTATTAAATCTCTTAGATTCAGGTAGAATTTGGCATCAACCCAAATCCAGGACTAGCAGTATAAATGTTTATTTAAACTCCTCCTTTTATAATAAATCCCCAGTTTTACTCACACACCATATTTATAAATAATACAAATTCTTTTTTGATAAATGAATGTATACAAGATATACAGCAAAAATACATGTATTTCACTAACTTCAAGCACATTGTTTTATAGGTTTATAGAACCTATTTGATATAGAGGAAAGCTGAATTAAACTTGGTATTTACCATTAACAATTTAAACCAACAACACTATTTGTAAAAACTAGAATAAAGTACATATAAAACATTAAACTTTTAATAAAAAATAAATAAGAATTGAAAAGAACAAATGAAAATTCAAAATCTATCAAAGATTCTCAAAAATGGGAAATCGCCCAATAAGGCGCCCCCACACTGGACCTTTATTAAAGTAGTTTTATGTATCTTTTTAGTGTTCGTATGTTTTGGTATAAAAATAATGACAGCAAAAAGTAGTAATAAGGTATTTCACGTGCAACCGAATTCTTGAGCACCACATACTGTTTTTTTTTCATTATATTGATTTAATTCTAAAACCAATATTCCTTCCTGATGAGAAAAGAGAGCTGCATAACTTTATTACTTATAATTCGAATAAGTCTTCAACAATATTGCTAAAATTGTGAGTTGTATAACATTTATCATTTCAGTTCTTTTGGACACTGTAGAAAATCACTGAATGCAATGCAATGAATGCAATGCATTGAAAAACAATAAATTGTGCCAAATGAAAAATATAGCTTTGCTACAAGTAGAAACTGAGTTGTATATGATATATATTGTATGTGAGTAATCAAAAACAGTATATACAGTGTAATATATAATATACTTTATTACAATAGGTCCTAAAATAAGATGTCTGTGTATTTTCTTTACTTATGTCCTACATATAAAAATTTCAGTGAAAGGCGGAGTAAAAAAGTAACCGTACATAAAGATATGTAAAAGAAAATATGTATTGCGGTAAGTATACATGAACAGAAGGCAGAAGGGGGTTTTCTTCCTGTGCTGTTGCTGAACAAAGATTAATTGCTCTGTATAGTTTAGAAATCCTTACTGCAGGGGTTTTAGTTGTGAGAGTGCTGAACACTTCAAATATAAAGTAAACATTTCATCCTTTGCAAGAGTAACAGAAAACTTCTCATCATGTTTCATATAAAATTAGCAAACTTAAACAATTATGCTTTGAAAGCAATGCTGTACGCTATACAGCTGTTGCAGTGGTAGTTGCCTTTCATATGCATATTATTTTGTCATGTTAGCAACAACAGTTTTGCATCCATCTAAACAAATATTCTAATTAAAAAATGAACCTAAGAAAAGTGTGTTGCAGGAGGAGAGATTCTCTAGCCTGTGGTAGAATAGCAAAGTAGACTCAAAGCGTATGCATAATGAGATATCACAGCTTTTTACAACCTCCAAATTGTATATACCGTAGATATTAACTGGCACCAGGGAAGTTGGTTGCTGATGTATCATTATTTGCCTCCAATTCTAGACAGAGGCAAATATTGTTTTTCATGATAATTTTTTTTTGCTATATTCCCTTAGATACCACTTTCTGAGTCGTGTACTCCTCTGGAAACATTGCTTCAATAGGAGGATGGAGTAGTCATATAATATAGACCTTTACTGAGGGACTATATGGCAACATAGAGATGTGGTGCTTTCTCGCTTGAAAGCCAAAGCCACATGTTGGGGCAAGCAAACTACTTACATTTTTTCACACAGTAAGGCCCAATACCCTTAGCAGTTACACAATGGGTATTCTCATTTCAATGATTATCTTTAAAAATATAGGAAGAGGTAAATAAAGATTTAGTACCAAATACATTGCTGTTCTGATTTTTCTTCCCTTCAGAGCTAGAGCAGACCTTACCTCCTGCTTATTTACCAGGGCAGTGGAATTGAAGTCGGTGTCCATTTGTGGAACAGAAGTTGTTATAAAATGGACTGACTCGGACTCCCAAAATATATAATAAATTGGTCCAGTTAGTTCAATGCAGTGGCAAGAGCAAGAGAAATTTGGTATTGACAGTACTACTGCTACCATATCTTCAGCCTCATCAGATGAGGAGTTTCATTTTGAAAAGTATTTGGATGACATGGAGCAGGCAAAGTGTTAACACAGGGGAAAAGATTCTGCACCCACAGCAAACAGATTAACCAGATTTTAGAAAAATGTTTCACTTGCTTTCAAAGAAGTAGAACAGTTCAACCGTTCATCAGAACTGACTGTGCATGAGACAATTCTTTTATACCCTAAAATTCTTAGAGATATTGCCCCTGTGGTCACCACTTTGCCACCAACACAAGTTACTGTAGAGAAGCTGTTCCCTCTTGAGGTCATCTATGAAGGAGGATTTGATGGAGGCAATTTCTCAGAACAAATTCGTAGACTCTACAAATATTATTTAGCACATTTTTGTTGAAAACTGTTTTTTCCCATTTAGTGCAGCATTTTTCATCTTTACAATTTATTAAAGTTATTTGTGTTTCATGTTAAATAGCTTGATTATTGTATCATAAAGGTGATAAAAAGCCTTATGTTACCATTTTACTACAAAGTTGTCACTTAAAAATGCGCTATGTATGAGGGAGTCAGAGTTAGGGAAATTGAGGAGTCGCAGTCATATCTTTGGCTTACCCACTCCACAGTCCTGTTATGTAAAGTACATAAGCTTTCATAGGTTACAGACCACTTATCTGTGCTCTAAGGGGCCGTTCACATGGTGTTATTTGCTTACATTAAATGTAACTATGCTTTTGAGACCTGCAGGCAAAGTGTTTACCACCGGGAAGTAGAGCAAATGTTGTTAACATAGGACAACATTTACTCTGTTAATTTATATGGGGCCATGACAGCTACATTGCATTATTCATCCGGGAACCTTTCCTCACAACACCCTGAAAAATACCTCAGATGTAAGAAAATAACATTGTTATGTGAACGGCTACTAACAGACTCTTATGCCCTGAGCGGAATGGTGATGTCATTCCGTGCTGTTTCATATCAGCAGCACCAGAGCTTGTTTACATTTCTTCCTGATACATTTTAACCCTCTAAACCTCTATGGCCTTCTGCCCTGCTGTTTAGAACTCTCCTAAACTGATGTCCCTCTAACAGGCTCAGCTAGAAATAGCAGAGCTAATAATTAAATTACTTTTGTATAACCACCAACAGCCTAACCAGGAAATGGGAGTCTTTAGCTGGCCAGCAAGATCATGGAGGGAATACCACTTTATGTATAATGACTTCAGTCTTGAGCAGAGGTAAACATCTTAACACATTTGAGGAGAAAAACAGTACTTTTTCATCAATTTAACACAGTGTTGGAGACGTTTCTACCTATCACAGCCTGCTGTATCTAATCATTGTTTTGCAGGATTGTACCATCTTAGCATATCCTAAACCTCAAGATGTATCTGCAGCCACTAAGCCACTACTTTTTTCTAAAATCTAACTGACTGCCAACAATGCATAACTTGAAGCTTGCACAACAGTCAGAGTTATGATCCATTATAATAAAGTACCAGTCCACAGTTCCCAAATGAGATATTACCCCCTTAACAGGATCACTATTCTATAGCATTTACTTCAGCTTAATCGTCATTTAGTGTATTACACTCTGTGTCACTGGTGCATTTCCTACTGTTCTTTACTTGAAGGAGAAAAATAACTAAATGGACTCTACCTTTCCTCAAGCTTCCATTACTATCCAACCTTTCTTCCACAGCTCACTGGCATGCGTCCCAATGGCTGCGTAGGTGAAAATCTCACAGCAGGTCTCACTGCCACACTAACCATTGATCCCTGAAATCACAAGCAAAAATGGCATTGCAGCGCAGTGCTTCTTACACTGTAATGTCTACCATTACATTAGACTTAGGACACCAATGATACTCTCCCTTGCCCTCTATAATGTTATTCTTAGTGTCATCGACTAAGACAGGTATGGCTACCACATTGACACAAAGGGCCACATGGATGAAAACTGTCTAGGTCTAAAACTCACTTTGTTTCCCATAGCAACCACTCAGAGCGATCATTTAATATAGTGCTCTGAAATGAGAGGGGTGCTCTGATTGGTTGCTGATTTGGCCAGTGAGTTTAGACTAGATCGTTTTATAATGTGGCCCAAAGGTTTGTACTCTCCTATGGTACACATGAGAAATTTTCTTGGTACAATGGCAATAACAGAGTAACATACTTTTCAGAGGTAATATTCATACAAAATTACGTTATAATTTTGTAATTGGGGTTGAGTTTAAGTGCTTCCAGATCAACTCTCTTCACCCCTTTTACATGGTTTTATAGTACACAGCCACAGTGATTCCATGTGCCATTTGTACATTGTTTTGTGCTGGAAGCTTAAGTTCACTGTAAGCAGAAGTGGTATTTCTATATTACAATCTTTATTGAATACAAAAGAATATTACCAATACAACCATATATTATGTACTCAACACATCCAAGCCCCAAATAATATTGGAAATGTGATAGAACGCATTAAACTACCCTTTTGAATAAATGTACTTGTGACTTTAAAGCGTACAACACAACATTGTATCAGAATAATGGACTGTGCTATATAGTCTGAATTAACATGGTAATTAGTAGATGAGTCTATCGAAGGGGATATGTGACATTTCCAGGAACTAGGTATGTGTAAGCAGATCTAGGTACCCTGTCTGTACACACATGAGATGCTTATTGAAGAAGCCTTTTTTCTTTATTTCAATCAACTGTCCTTTAAATGATGAAAAAAATATCCTATTCCAAATCACAAAATTCCCTGTTATAGAGAACTAAAATGATCAGGCCTTGTAGGATATCCATTATTGAAATAGTGAATAATTAATGAAGTCAAAATTAAGCAAAAATGTGTGTTCCTCATCTTTTAAACTCTGTGAAAAAAACATTGTTTTTTTCTTGAAATTCATCATATTATGTGACTTCTTATATTTCTTACTTACAGATGTAGCAACAGTAAGCTTGACAGACATTACATCATGTTATCATGGCTCAAAAAAGGGCTCGGCGGGGCCCCGGGGGACCGGGGATCCCCCGGTGGGCCCCCGCCGGCCGCTGGGGCCCCGGGGCAGGGCCTCGCTCCCCGGGGCCCTTCCGGCGCATCCGGCCCCCGAGCGCCGGGACCCCTCCCAGCGCCCAGAGACCCCCGGGGAGTGGGGACTAACCCCCGACCCCCGGGCTGCGCGTGTCGGGGGAGCGCAGCGCCATACACTGCGCTCCGCTGCTCTCCCGACAGGCTAAGACACTGGGCCTTCAGCCTGGGGGCGCCGCCCCTACTGCTGCGTACGCGGGGTGACGCACTCCACCGGCCGCCATGCAGGACCCACACGGAGCCAGGGGGCAGCGCAGAGCGGGCGGGACCCGGGAGCCGGGTAAGTTTTTTTTTTTGTTGTTTTTTTTTTTTTAAAACTACCTACAAGGGGGTCGCTGTCTAAAAAGGGGGCTCTGACAGGGGGGGGCCGACACCGGGGGGGGCTCTGACTACAGGGGGGCCTGACTACAGCGGGGCTCTGACTAAGGGGGGCTCGGCTACAAGGGGGCTCGACACAGGGGGGCTTGACTACAGGGGGGCTCTGACTACAAGGGGGGGCCCGGGCAAAAGGGGGGGCCCGGGCTACAAGGGGGGGCTCGGCTACAAGGGGGGCCCTGGGAAGGGGGGCTCGGCTACGGGGGGGCTCGGGCTAAGGTGGTCCTGGCAAAAAGGGGGGCCTGGCACAAGGGGGCCTGGCACAAGGGGGGCTCTGCTTAAGGGGGGGTCCGGGCAAACAAGGGGGCCCCTGGCTAAAAGGGGGGGCTCTGGCTACAAGGGGGTCCCCTGACTAAAAAGGGTGGCCCGGCTACAAGGGGGGCTTGACTACGGTTTTGTTCCTGGCACAAGGGGGGCTCGACTGGGGGGGTCCGGGTACAGGGGGGTCCTGGCTAAAAGGGGGGGCCCTGGCTAAAAGGGGGGGGCCCGGGGTAAAAGGGGGGGCTCTGGCTACAAGGGGCCTGGCTACGGGGGGGGCCCTGGCTACAGGGGGGCCCTGTACAGGGGGCTCTGACTACAAGGGGGGTCTGGCACAAGGGGGCTCTGACTACAAGGGGGCCCCCCTGACACAAGGGGGGGGGCCGGACTACGGGGGTCCTGGCTACAAGGGGGGGTTTGACTACAGGGGGGGCTCTGACTACAAGGGCTTGACACAAGGGAGCTCTGCTGCAAGGGACTCTGACACAAGGGACTCGGACTAAAGGGGGCCCCTGGCTACAAGGGACTTAACACAAGGGGCTCGCTACGGGGGGGTCCTGGCTAAAAGGGGGGGCTCTACTACAGGGGGGTTCTGACTGAGGGGGGCTCTGGCCAAAAAGGGGGGGCCCTGACTACCTACAGGGGCCCCTGCTACCTACAGGGGGCCCCTGGCACCTCGGGGGGGATCTGGCTCCCTTCGGGGGGCCCCGGCTACCTTCAGGGGGGCCCCCGGGGGGCCCGATACCAAAAGGGGGGCCCGACTCAAGGGGGGCCCGGGTACCTAAAGGGAAGCCTTGACACAAGGATCCCCGAACCTAAGGGGGGCCCTACTACAAAGGGGGCCCTGGCTCCCTAAATACTAAAGGGGGCCCTGACTACCTACACAAGCAAAGGGGGGGCCCTGATTTCCGACATAGCTAAAGGAGCCCCAACTCCCTGTAACTACCGAAGGAACCCCAACTGCCTCAAACTACCTAAAGGGGGCCTTAACTCCTGTATACTACTTCATGGGAAGCCCAACCCCTGTAACTACTTCAGGGAAAGCCCTACTGCCTGTAACTACCAAAGGGGGTCCCTAACTGCTTGCACCAATTTAAAAAAGGGGCCCCCAAAAACCTAACTTCCCAACTGGGAGAAACCACCTACCTACAACGGGGCCTTGCCTATTTGCCTACCTCCTAGTGTCTTGTCTACCTACCGGAATATAATTTTTAGGGAGACCCATAGTTTTGGGAGCATTACTCCAGGGGTTATGCCCCCCCCCCCCTTCCAACCCCTTAGGGTCAAAGCCCCAATTATGGGGTTTACCCGCTCTCCCACCCCTGGGAAGTTTTTAAGAGTGGAAATGGGTAAAGAGATTGGAAAAATTGGGAAATTTTAAGATATTTTGTTAATTTTCAGGGTGAGCGTGGCCCGGCAATCAATGCTGTGGAAAAATCAGAAAGAAGGGGAAAAAGAACACCATGATGACGACTTCGTGAGTCCCTAATTTAGGGGTTAATTTTTCTTTATATTGGATGGGGGTTTTACCAAGGGGAAAAGGGGGGGGATATTTTGTGGGTGGAGGGGAAAATTTTATGTGGGGGGGAGGGGGATATTGTTTGTGGGTGAAGGGGGGGATTGTATGGGTGGGGGGGGATTTGTATTGGGGGGGGGGAAATTTTATTGGGTGGAGGGGGATTTTTTATTTGGGTGGAGTGGGGTATGTAGGGGTGGAGGGGTTTTTGTATGTGGGGGGAGGGGGATATTGTTGTTTGGGGGGAAGGGGGGTATTTTATGGGGTGGGGGGGGATATTGATGTGGGTGGAGGGGGATATGTAGTGGGGGGAGGGGGGTATTTTTGTGTGTGGAGGGGATATTTTTTGGGGGGTGGGGGGATATTTATTGGGTTGGGGGGGAAAGTTTGGGTGGGGGGAAAATATTGTATTGGGTGGAGGGGGGATTTTATGTGGGGGAAGGGGGGAATTTTATTTGGGGGGGAGGGGGATATTGTATGTGGGTTTGGGGGGATATTGATTGGGGGGAGGGGAATTGATGGGTGGGGGGGGAAATTTTTATGTGGGGGAGGGGGATTTTTGTGGGGGGAGGGGGATATTGTATGGGGAGGGGGATATTTATGTGGGGGAGGGGGATATTTTTATTGGGTAGGGGGGATATTTTAAGTGGTGGGGGAGGATATTGTATTGGGGGGGGGGTTTTTGATGTGGGGGGGGGGAATTGTATTTGGGGGGGAGGGGGGAATTTTTGGGGGGAGGGATATTGTTGTGGGGGGAGGGGAATTGTATTGGGGGGGGGGATAAGAATTTGGGGGGAGGGGGGTTTTGATTTGGAGGGGGATTTAGGGGTGGAGGGGGTATTGTAGGGTGGGGGGGTATTTATGTGGGGGGGGGGATATTTATTGGTGGGGGATTTGTATTTTGGGGGGGGGTTTTTAGGGGTAAAAGGGGGGGGGAGCTACTTAGCCCCTGTCTTTTTGTTTAACTGACAATTGGCGATAGACAATGTGACTCTCTTTCTTTGTACAACATTTCATACTGTTTTGCACATGTATAGTGGTAAAAGGGCGCGTTTATGTCCGGGGGTGGTAATATTTTCAGTACAGTTGGGGGGGCCCCCCCAATCAACTCCCCCGTGGGGCCCCCGACCCCCCATCCGACACTGGGTCAGAAGTTATAGCAACCATTTTCCCAAAGCTTTTTTCCCTATTTGCCAATAAAAAAAATAAATAAAACCAGATTCATGGGCAAATAACTCTGCTAAGAATGTAAGAGCTCCCATACTTCACTGATCTTTGACAGCAGAAAATCTGCAGAATCTTGACTTCTACTATCTGCTCTGTGAAACCATCTTTAAACAGGGATAACATAACAAAACAACCTGTTTTCTTCTGAGACTACTATTTTGAGTTTTTAAATTTTGGTAGGGGGGTTTTCTATTTCCACTCACCAAGATACTCATACGACATCTTGGATTTAGAAGCTTCTCATTTCCCAAGTATTCTTTGAATTTGGGGGAAACTCTTGCAGGCTAGTTTTCTTTTAATACTCATAGCAGTCTATGTTGATGGACATTGGTTTGTGTGCAGTAGAAATTTCTGCACAAAACACTAAAGGGGACATGTATGAAAACGAATTAGATCTAAGACTTTTCTTGTTGCCAATATCAACCAATCAAAGTTCCCCTTTCATTTTTTCAGAGCACTATATGAAATGAAAGGGGAACTCTGATTGCTATGAGCAACAAGGAAAATCTTAGACCTAGGCGATTTTCATATATGTCCCACTAAGAACTTTCTACAAAAGATAGCCACAAAATCAAAAGCTTACTTTCCTTTAGAATGTCATTGTATGGTGTATTAACATTGTGGGTGACATGTATGGACGAAGTGAATTGTCGAGTCTCGTTTTCAGTGTATAATGCGCCTGAAATGTATGAAAGTCGTTTTTGTGCATTCATAAATGGTGTGTAAAGTTCGATGCGCCTCGCCTACGTGTTAAGCGCATTACGGAACTTAGGCGCATTAATAATGCGCCTAACATGTATTAAGGTTATAGAACAGACTGGAAAAAAGGAAAAAGCATTAGAGTAGCATGTCAGTGAATTGAAACTATGGTACTGATCCTGCTTGGAGGACCACAGTTCCCAGCAATACCTGTGCTGTGCTGGTTCTTGCTGTATGCAGAAAAAAGGGTGAGAGCAGCAAAAATAAATTTAAAATTTAATGTAGTAAAAATGTAAAATATAAAAATCTGAACAAAATCATCAGTGGCTTATTTAATGTAAAATTTATTTTAGATTCTACTCATTTTAAATACATTTTATAGGAGATATTTGTATATATTGGGGATATTATATATTTTTATATTAATTGAAATGCTTATATTTTTCATTACATTTAAATAATTACATTTTATACAGTTTGCTAATTATAATAAATTACTTTTTATTAATATACTAGTATAAGTTGAGAAATATTGGACATTTTTGCCCCTTACAGCAAATCTAGCTCCAGTTTGACTCCTCAGGCTCAGACAGACCACAATGAGATAGGTCTGCCCGTCGGAGCAGTAATGCGCCTGGTTTTGCTTGAACACATTCATATATGTGTATAATATTACGAGTGTGGTGCGACACACCCCCAGAATGCCCCCAGAACACCCCTTCATGTTAGGTGCATTTGAAAGTGTCGAGTCTTACGAACAATGCGCCTAACACATACGTTAGGTGCATTAGACATCGTAGCCAGCTCAGTTAGGTGTATTGTATGCCAGAAAAAGAGTGAAAAACCCTTTCATACATGTCGTCCTGTATGTTGTATTATAACATTACCATGCCACCTCTGTACAAAACAAAGAATAAGAATGTAAAATAGCCCTGGACTAGTTTTTTTTTTCCTTTTAGCAATCTTCACAATCAGATTTTCATTGTGCTGCTTATGTTTTCTTACTTTTTCCTACTAATATTACTATTTTTTTCCACTTTATAAAACAGAGATTAATAATAAGAGAGTCTAAGTTCAATGATCATTGTAATTTATATAATGTATTGCAATGTTTATTTTGCTCAAGTTTAATAAATGAAATTAAAAAAATTTACAAGATAACAAGAAAAATAGAAAAACACAAACACTGTAAAAAAAACAAAAACTTTAATTAGATTGTTGCTTCAAAATGTTCATTGCAATTACTTAGCTTTTTCAACCTGAACATAGGACATATCTACTAAAGTGTCTGACGTGTTTAAAAAAAATGAGCCAAAATTGGCGCATTTTGGCACATTTTTAGTGAAGAAACATTTTCTATGTATTTAAGACATATTTATGCCTGATCTCGAAAATGGTCGTGGCTTAGTCAGGAATGGATGTAGCTTAATAACAAAGGGTCTTGATGAACTGCAGCATTCCGCACCACAAATGTGACAAAATTGTGGTGTAGAATTTTGGTGCAAAGTAGGTTAAATAGTGATCCAAGATAGCTAAAAAAGTCTAAAGATGTGCAAAAGTTTATACTAGATATTAGATAGCAATAATAAATGTGTTCCATTGTCTTATTCAGCTTTCACCCTTTTTGGGTTCTTATTTTTTTGTATCTGACAACATTATTTGTTCATGTGTAACTTTAAAATATTATGTTTGGTACTGATCTAAAATGAGTATTAAAATAAAAAGGTTTAGAACAAATATTACTACTTCATATGGCTGTTATGCTAGTGCTAATACATGGTTTTGAACCCAGTGCCAAGTTTCATTAACACCAAGATATTGCTAGTCTCTCTAAGGTGCCAGCAGCTAGGGAACCACCGATCATGGTTGTGGAATACTGGTTTAGACTTACAGCTTTTGCCTCATCACTGTCTTTTAATCATAATCGAAAATTTTAATAGTTGTGCAATTAAAAAATATAGCTTTATATTACATAGTATCCAAAACATTTAAAATTATTTAATATACAATAGCTCAAATAAGTAGTAACTCAACTAAACATAACTGAATAAAATACTCATTATAGATTCAATTTAACAGACTAAAGGTTGAACATGAGAACTTGTATGTCCTCTAGGGATCATCCAGGGTATGCTAGTTTTAAATTATCTGACAGAATAACCACAGTTAATGAGACTGTGAGCACCTCCTTTAGAAAGAGACAAGTTTCATCTGACTTTATTCAATGTTGGTCAAATATCAGTGTAGATAGGATCCCCAGAGGTCTAAAACTCTGAGCACAGCTAAACCCTTCCTCAATATTAATGGAAAATCCTTAAGATTTGCTGTTGAATAGACAGAGCTTTACTTTCAGAAGTATTTTCAAAGCTGAAGTTCAATTAAGCCATCAAAGTAAAAGGCTTGTAGAAATGTTTAGTAAGCAATGAAGAGGTAATATTCAAATTTTGAAAAAGTAAAAACAGGACATTTTGTCCAATTGTATTTGTTCCTTTAAAAATAAGAACTGCACATGAAGCAATGCAAATGCTTCAAAATCAAAGCAATGACTATAATGCATAATGTTATAAACTAGAATTAAAATTAATGTATTGAAAATTGAATACCTTAAAATAAAGACAAATTATCTGTGTAAACAGACAAACTGTGCATCATTTATGAAAACTGTTAGACTGTCCTTGTCGCCTATAGCAACCAATCAGAGATCAGCCTACATTTATTTTACTGCTCTGGAAAAAGAAAACTGAGCTCGTTGATATAGGCAACAAAGGCAGTCTTACTGATAGCCAGTATTTTTTTTTAGAATTGAAGTCTGATGTGTTTATCATAGCTTATAGTGACATTTATAGTAAATATAAATGTATACATTTACTAGAAATGTCACTATAATCTAGTATTTTATCTGAAAAATTTCCTGATAGCATGCTTCCAATAATATGTTAATCCTGTACATTTTTTTAAAACCTTTTAATATGGTAATTAAAAATATAGAAGAGCCTGTGTGCATGTCCATGTTAATAATACCACATGGTTTTAAAATTCAAAATTGTGTGCAAATTAATGTTATTATTGCCAGAGGTTTTTTTTTTTTCTTATAGAGAATTTTAAATCTACTGCATTGACAAAGACATACATTACAAATTCTGTCCGCTTGTAGCCACCACTAGAGGGAGCTTAGGAGTCTACTGCATGCTGTTTTATTATTAAATTCGGTAATGACTGTAGGCAATCATAAAGGTGCTATGTGACTTCATAACTGTATAAACAGGGGATATGGAGTTACTGTATGTTAAGATGCTACTCTCAACCTAAATCTTCATTACTACTCAGATTTTTCAAAACATAAAGGTGCTGAGCCTATCTAATGGCCACTTTTAATACTGTCTGGAGCAAGTTTAATTCTGTCAACATAGCTGACAGATACCTATAGCAGATATGCCTATTATCTGCTACAATTATTTGTGTTATGTAAGAATTAACTAAACTTTTGAACTACCGTCATGTAAGACAAGAATGTTATTGATGTAACAGAAAAAAATCTCCTTTGGGATCTGTAATACTGTTATTCGGCTCAATTTTGGCTATGTACATTTTATAATAATATGTATATTTTACTTCTTTTCATGGTCACCAAAGACAGGAAGTGGATCCACTGGATCACTGTTAGCAGTTGGCATAACCTACACCGGGGAGCAGAGTCTAAGGAGCCCTAGGTTTTCACCAGAGCCCCCCAAGGCAGGCTGGACTTTGTTGCTGGAAACTCCTAGGTCATTACCTCCGATGCAGGTTTTCAGGGTGACAGCCAACATGAAGAGTTGAATAGTAATGGATCATGATGTTCAGGAACAGGAAAAAGGTCAGGGCTGGCAGTGTACAAGCAGGTCAGGTACAATGTCAGGGCAAGTGGCAGACAAGACAAGGTAGGAACGTAGTGGAGAGTGGGTAACAGAAGAGAAATCAGGAAAACACACAGGAATGGTACACACGCATGGGACAGACACTAATAACTGGGTGGGGAATGCAGGATGAGGAGTCCAGAAATAGCAAATTGGTGAGAAAAGTTGGGTGGCGCACTGGTTCTTTAAACCAGAGAGCAGATGTGCGTGGCCATGAGGAAACGACTGGCTGAGGGACACGAAGGAGGAAACAACAGCAGGGAGTGCTGGAGAGGTGAGTAGCAGAACAGAGAAGCCAGGGCTGGGAGTGGGCACAACCATGGACCAAGACTCTGACTGCGTAGAGCCCCGTCATAGAGTTTGGGAAACGGACGGGACTACAGACCGCGTGGCAGACTGTGTTGCATGCCGTTACACTAATGATAGTCTTCCAATATAAAAATATACTATCTTAGTGATTAATGAAGAACCATAGTTCAAGTCTACATGCTAATGTACTATAAAGAGTCTTGATACGTAATAGAGAAAGGATACTTCCGTGCACTATAAGATTATGCTTTTATTCATCCAACGAATAGAAACAGATGTTAAGCTGCAAGGCAGCGTTATGTAAAAGCCTATGCAATTAATTACCAAAGACAATGCATTACAGATATGGGTAGATTTGCAGCGGGAGCTGTAAGATTATTTATGTAAAAATCAATTTTAATGGCATAATTCTTCATTATCCCTAAGATAATATGCTATGTTTCTCATATACTTTATAAAATGTGTCTTCTTGATAATAATCACAGTGCTACACAGTTGGGGATTATTAAAAAAATGTTATTTTTAAAACACATTTAAGCATTTTATTATGATCTTGGGGAATGCATACTGATAAATTATATATTGAATACTTAAAGTGAAAAATACCTGTAAATCACTTCATTAAATACAAGAAAGGTGCATACATCTTTGCATATATCCTTTAACACCAGTTTTTCACAGTGCTAAACTGAGTTGGCGGCAATTTTTGCAGTATTTTTTTCTTTACACATTAAAGTGGTTTTGCCACGATCTTATGTTGATGTGCGATCCTCCAAAATGGGTATTTAATCACATTTCTAAATATAATTAAAAAAATGATTAAAAAAAGTGTAGCCTGTGATAGCTGCAGCCTGGCTTAGATGCCCTTAGTTTCCTGACTGTTTACATTAGCTAGGACCAGGAGCTGATCTGGCCAAGCTTGCGTTGTTTGCACTTCTTATCTGATGGCAGAGCACATGAAGGAGATTTGAAAAGAGGGGGAAAACAAAGCCTTTGTCTGCTTAATAGAGTATCCACTGGTTGTAATGTAATTATATGAGTAAACATGCAGACACTCCCTGCTCAGACCTCCTCCCTCCCCCCCTGCAGCAGTTCATGAAAGCTGCCTGCTTGGATCTTATCTTCTCTCCTGAGCAGATAAGAGGGAGAACACAAAACCCATAGAACTTGTGCACAATACAGTTATCCTCTGTGGTTTAGCCAAACAATGTTTGCTCAACAATAGAGAGTGAATATCAGCCTCGGGAGCATACATGGGAGGTTGTGCGATGACATCATGGAGGAGGCACTTATTTTTTTAAACACAGAAACACAACGCCCCTTTTTTCAAGGCTCAAGAGGACAGTTCAGCCTGTTAGATGAGGAAATCACTTCTTGGCAAAACCTATTTAAGGCTCTTTTTACATGACAGGAGAATTCTCGAAATATACCTATAACTTATGACACAAACTTACGTTGTGTGGGTATGGGAAGGTATTGTATAATGATTAGTCTATCATCAGTTATTGTTTGTAGAACTGATATAAAAATGTTTTAGCTGTCCAATTTTTCCACAAACAATATTATACAGGTTTAAGAATGTGGGAATATTTATTACAATAATTACCTGTTTTTATTACAATAGTTACTTGGAGACGTTTGTTGTCAGCTCCAGTTCTACCACAAACAAATAGCCTAAACAGGGTGTTTAACTAAAAAAAAAAATCACTGTGCCATAATTGTGTCAGTTTTTCATTCAGGTTTGAAGCCAAAGCCACAGGTGGATCTGAAATGAATGAAAAATGTACAGCAAGAACTTCTTTCTGTTGGTTTTACTTCCAGTTTTGGTTTATAAAGCTTCTGAACCCCTTAAGGACCCGGCGTTTTTTGTTGTTGACACGTTCGTTTTTCCCTCCTCGCCTTCCCAGAATCATAACTTTTTTATTTTTCCCCCTACATAGACATATGAAGGCTTTTATTTTGCAGGATAAGATGGACTTTCCAGTGGTCTCATTCACTGTACTATAGAATATACTGGGAATCTGCAAAAAAATTCCAAGTTGGACAAATTGTAAAAAAAAAGTATTTTCGGCATGTTTGCGGGTGTTTTGCTTTTACGGCATTCAATCTTTGGTAAATATAATGTGTATAGTGTTTTATCTGTATTATACTGGTTGATACGCATCCGGCAATACCAAACATGTAGGATTTTCATTATGTTTCGGTACCGTAAAAAAATTCCAAACACTTTTTAATTTTGAAATTTGCGTCTCGGCGCCATTTTGAGTGACCAATAACTTTTTTGTACTAACACCTATGGACATTGCATTTGGAAAGATGCAATGACACTTTTTTTTACCCCTTAAGGACCCTGGACGTACTCATACGTCCAGGGTCCTTAAGGGGTTAAAAAAGTGCCATTACATTTTTCCAAAAATGCTGTGTGTGAAAACACCTCATGAGTGATGCCACAACTGGCATTTTTCTCTTAAAAAAACAACAAAAAACTGTTTTGTTTTTTTAAGCCAATGCTAAAAGTGGATCCCGCAAGAAGGAGAAGTATAAACCTTTTTTACATTTTTCATTCCTTTAGAATCCACAACTGGCTATGGCTTAAAAAATGCATCAAAACTTCAGGGGTATTTTTTTAAAACTGCTAGGTGTTATATTATCCTCATCGGCATCGCCATAAGAGATGAAAATGAGAACAGCAGAAATGAAGGGCTTATAATTTTAAAAAAAGTGAACATCAATATTTTTGATCTCTTAACACAAATTATGTACAATAAACACTTTTTTTTTTAAATTTTTTTTAATATAAATTCAAAGGGCATCCTAAAAAATTTTCAAAAATTGTAATATTCTACAATCAAAAATTGTATATTTCAGCCTTATTTAAACTATTACACTTTGTTCTAACAGCGGTAAAGAGAAAAATATCTTCTTGATGTAAATTTATTGAAAAACATTCAGCTTATTTCCTATATGACCTCCTATGTTTTTGAATATAGTTATTTATTCATGGTTAGAAAACAATGTGTAATGTTAATTAGGATTTCACTTGTTTGATATTTGGTTAAATGTTGCCTCGGCTCTCTGCACCATAGAATACTTATAAAAATGAATCCATATTAATTTTATTATCTTGGGAAAATGCACTGTGTTTAGCATACTTTTCGGACAAGCTCCCGATGTGCATGCTAAAGGAAGTAATAGGATCCCTTAGTCAAAAAAGCCAAACACGTGCCCTTTTGGCCTCTGTCTGTCCAGTATGTATATGCATGCTGGCTGCACAATGTTTAAAATGGCCATGGTGCTGGATTCTAAAAAAACTGTTTTAAACAACACTTTTTTTTTACCTTAACTCTGTGCATCATTTTTTTTTTCATACTTTAGGCTTTTTTAGGAAAGGATTACCAATAAATAGGACTTGAGTTCTCAAGATTTCTTCCCCTTTTCACACTGATTTTTTTTAGCCACCTCCTCCATTCTCCTTAGTTACAAGATGTAAAATAATACTATCATTACTATCTGTCTTCACACAGAATGCACGAAAAAGTTCTCTCATTGACTACATTTCAACTTACTGCGCCCAATTGTAATATATTCTCTTTTTTACCTAGAGGGGGAACAGGAACAGGGGGGGTAAAAAGGGAGATACAGAAAAATCTACACTTTAAGGAGGGAGAGCAAAGAAAATTGCATGTTCAGGAAACAAAATTTTAGATCATGCAATGGCAAATAATAAATGTAGTTTAACAACTTGCACACAATTATGCAAATTATTTGAAAAAACATTTTTTAATAAAATACTTATATTGCTTAATCACCATTAAATTTTAAGAGTTACCACAAAAAAAAAAACGGGAAAAGGGGGCTGTATAAAAAAATCAAAAAAGGTTATACATATCTACCTGTCCCCCACCACTCCAGACCTCTCCATCTGTCCACTGTTCATTTTAAGTTTTTTTCCTATCTTGCAGGACAGGCTCATGTTCAATTAACTTACAATGCAGCCCATCCACTGCAGCTTTGAACATGATACTACTATCATTTTATAAACAATCATATTGGCTATTTTATACATAACTTTTTAAGCTTGTTACAGTTTGTTTAAACATATTTTTACTCCTAAAAATCTACATTTTATTTTTTTATTATTTTGTTAGCATTTTTTGTTAGCATTAAGCACCTTTGTCTTTTAACCCTGCCTGAATCTTTCTTTTAATGCTCTTGATCAGATTCTTGCATGTTTCAACTGAAATCAGATCCTAGATCTTTTGTACACTTTCCCAATGTTGGTGCATACTGGTCAGCTCACTTGGGTATAAAGACAGCTTTTTCTTCAACTCTATCCACAAGTGTTCAATTGAGTTGAGGTCCGGGGAGTTTTGGGGCCAATCCAGCAACTCTACCTCATTGTCATTAAACCAATCTTGACCTATGCATTGGGTCGTTGTTCTGCTGGAACAGTATGTCGTCCTTTTCATACCCATAGTAACTGAGTGTATGAATTAGTTCATCTTGTAGGATACCCACATGTAGTTTGACATTGGGACCACCATTGATCCTGGTAAAACAACCCTATATCATCAGGCTTCCTCCACTGAACTTAATAGTTCCATCAATTAGTTGATCCTTTACCCCCCTTTTCTCTTGATTCTTCAAGACCCATTTGTACCCATCATAGCCCTGTCGATTGACTTTCATCTCATTGCTCCAACTGACTTGTTTCCAATCTTCTAGTGTCCATTTTTCATAGTTTTTTGCAAACTCCAGCCGACATTTTTTCATGACTATATTAAAATCAAGGCTTCTTCACCTTTTTTACGGCCACCATTTCAGACTTGTGCAGTGCACGTTGCACAATGCTTGCATGGACATCTGTGATCTCACTATGACAAAGCATACGAGCTACCTCCACTGTCATGTTTATTGTTCCAGAAATGATAGACCTTGTTAACTCTGATATTTCACTTAGACGTCCACCTCTTGGCTTTTAAACAGTTGGAGGGACCATTTCATATTCTTTCAAATAACATTGCACTCACGTGATGGAGTTTGGCAATTCTGTTGGCCAAGAGACCTATTGATTAGCTAGATAGTGTTGTTTCTCTTCTCTTAGGATATCTTCTTAATGGCTACTCCTTGATTCAAACTAGTGACCTTTCGCTTGCGAAACAACCTAATAACACACTAAGCTATTGTAGAATGTGAGAACAGGTTGTAATTTGTAGCATACAACAAGAAAAAGATTGATCCATCACCAGGAGAAAAACAGCAACAATACAGTTACATGACAGGAATCTGCATAATTAAGCATATGCTAAATATTTGCAAGTCAAATTTATGCATGAGATAGCCAAGATGATTGTTTACAAAATGATGAAGTCTCATTTTCAAAGCTGTAGTGAATGGTGAGATATGAGTCTGAAAGTTAAAAAATCAAAACATTTTGTTTGTCAATGTATTTCTAAGGGTTTGTTCACACGACGTTTTGGATCCGATTTTGGATGCGTTTTCGACGGGATCCGTTTTTAACCTGCGAAACTGGATGTAAACTAGCATCCAAAAAGCGGATCCAAAAAATCGCAACAGCTGAACCTTTTTTTGTGATGCTAATTGTGATGCGTTTTGCAGATGCGTTTTACGGATCCGTTTTTTGGATCCGTTTTTTTCAATGCATTATTTAAATCAAAGCCTATCAAACGTGCAATTTAAATAATAAAAAACCTATCAATAACCAGAAAAAAAACTTTTTGTACTAGTGTCAGTCAGCAGTACATACAGCCTATGATTTTTATGAACCCGCCGCTCCCCTATTTTTTTTTTTTAAATCACCAATAGTTTATCAAACCGCACCCATGTAAATTGTAATTAAATATACAAACAATGTAGAGAATAAATAAATTCTAAACTAAATAATTTATAAATTAAATATATATATAGTATACAATAAGTATTAATAATATTAAACTTAATATATAGTAAATATAACTTAAAATAATTTTAATACATAAATTATAGAATGAACATAATAAACCGAATTATACTTGCACGATTTACTAAAAGATATAACAATACATTTAACTTATTTGTATAGAATTTATTATATAATATATATTATATCTAATATAATAGGAGGATAATTATATATATATATATAATTAATATATATATATATAGTAGATATATATATATATATATACTAATAATATACCAATTAAGATAAATATATAAGATATGTATATATAATATAGTATTAACCAGTACATTTATAACAAAATATAGATCCAAACATAAAATTAAAATTTTAATTTTAAAGTTAAATCCAATGCGTTTTACGAGAAGCGTTTTTTGGCATCGAAAATCTAAGATGATAATGAGAGAAATGGAGGAGGATATCTAAAATGAAAGGGGGATAATGGGGGGTGAGGGGGGGGGTGTGGAAAGTATAAGTTGGCTGGACAGTTCTTTTTGTGAGGGGGCGGGGGGGGGAAAAATTTAGGAAAGGGTGGGGGGAGGGGTGGGGGGTGGTGGGGGGGATGTGGGGTGGGAAGGGGGGGGTAAAAATTATGGATCTAAACAGCCACCCAAATGTATGCTGTGCGCTTTTGCATACCTCTGTTCGGATGCCAAAAGCTGCACTCCAATATTTCCTATGGTGATTTCACTGCGTAAACGCAAGCAAGAATTGACATGCAATTCTTAAAACGGATCCAAAAACGCATCGCGAAAAGCTGCAACGGCAATGCACTCGTGGGGAGAACAGCGATGCGCTTTTTGCCATGAAACAATTTTAATCCACTGACAATTGTCAGATCGCGTTTTAAAACTGACTCCGTAAAAACGGATTCCGTAAAATGGGATTCACAGAAAACTCGTGTAACAAGGCCCTAAAGTGTATATTTTATTTGTCTGTTTAGTTATGTATTCTGTTTATTTTTCAAGTATCAAATTTACTTATATAGAGCCAAAATTCTGCTTAATCCACAGCACTGTACAGAAATTGTCACCACTCACATCAGTCCCTGTCTCCATTAGAGATCGCAATCCAAGTTTCAAATCATATATGTTTGCTGGAATGTAGCGGAAGTAACTAGAGGAAACATTGTAAATACACAAAGAACATACAAATGCCATGCAGATGTTTCCCTTGGTCGGATTCAAACCCAGGATCTCAGGGCTAAATTATTGCAGTTTCCAAACTGATCACTGAACAGAATAGTCTCTAATAAAGATCACTTTTCAGTATATGCAGTGTTGACAAAGTTAGATGTCATCTCATTATCATATGGCAGCATTAAAATAAAAGCTAGTATTTTTGTTACAAAGCTTGAGGCAGAAAACACAGAATCACATAATTGACAATAGATGATGGGGACAGCTCAAACCTGCCTCTGTCTTATGCTCTCTGTAAAACAGAGCATGCTCACATAACTCTAGAATAGAAAACTTGAAGTGCTCTCTAACAGTTAAGTGGCTTCTTTCAAGCAAATTACTGGAAATGCATAAGTAATGGTTATCTCCATAGTCACATAGTGAAAATAATGAAATATTGTTATGAGAAAGTAAAAATCATATTAGAAAAAAATATGCTTTAGTATAAATAACTGATGGAAAGAACCTATTCCTGATAGTAACCTACTACATCAGGCAATTACTCCATCACATCCAACTAGAAAAACACTACAAAACAAAGAGAATATGTGATATATGTGTAGAAAATTATAAAATAGATAACTTTAACTTCACAATTTATAAATATTGTACGATTTGGTTACTAACGAATATGGAACTTCCAAATAAAGTAGAAGTAAGTTTCATAAAAATATTAGTAACCCCCCCTTTACACACCAAGATATATCAGAAAAATAAATATGGGCTGCCACTAAGGGTAAGATCAAGGCTATGAGAATACACGTCACCCTAACATTTCCCTGTGCATAATGTTCTGCATCCGAATGCAAATAGAGGCGGGAGACCTTGCGGTCCAAAAGGAGGGCGTGGAGCGCTACCACAGGATTGGGCCGACGAGGAGCTCTCGCGCTTACAGACGCTATCTATATCACTTAATGTAGGTCCCTTCGTGTAACGTCCCATAGCATATGGTTGTTTGATCGCCCACCACGGAGGTCCTCATCAGGGAGCAGCAGAAGGATCGATAATAGTAAGAAGATGCAACAATGAAGATCAATATGGTAGAGGAGAACAAGAAATATAGCACTCATCTAGCGAGGACGTATGGTCTCCTGGTACCGACCGAAGTCGGGCTATGATTTGGATGTTCCCGCCGGATCATTTTAATTCGGTAGCAAACAAGTGATAGCCAGGAGATATATAAGCGAGGGTGAGTTTATTCTCTTCTGCCTCATTACCGCGGTTCATACGTGCAGCGAACCTCATATTTTTTTTTTATATTATTGAAAGTTTCAATATTTGAGAAACTATACATATTTTAATATTTCTATGACTATTTGCGTGGAGTTATTGAGGATAACAAGTCGTACAATATTTTATAATTTGTGGAAGTAATAGTTATGGATTTTTTATATATCTTGATCACTAATATCACATATCCTCCATGTTTATAGTAGTTTTTCCCACATAATAGACTTAGAATGTACTTTAGTCTTAGAAGCTAATGAAATCTTGTAACATGCCTCATGTCCTTTATTAGCACTTCCTTAGATCAACAATAGTGGTAAAAACGATTCACTTTTATTCCTGTCTATCAGATATTGAGTTACTAGAAAAAGGGTGAACTGTATTAAATTTAATACAAGGAATATCACAGTGAAATCTAAAAAGGATATAAACTTCATGTGATAAATGAAGAAGTGATGTCACAATTTTGTTAAGCTTTATACAGATTATTTGATGCATTCGAATAAATTATCAAGAGTTATAATGATAGTCTAGTAAGTTGTAAATATATTTTGATGAACAGTCTTTATAATTGGTGATATATTTGATTGAGGGTGCCGTGATTAATATTATTCTACTAGGAGTTTGCAGAATTTAGGATTTGTAAAGCATAATATTTGGTAATGCGTTAAAATGCTTCTAGTGCATAATTAACTAATAATTAGGTCAAATATAACGTAAATGCAGTGGCTTCAATAGTATCTGCTACTGCATCAACAACCAATCTCTTCATGCTCACAGCTTTGCTGGCGCGGCACGAGGTCTGGCTCGTTAGGGTGATAGTCATTTCTCTATTCATGTCCTCGGTCTTTCATAATGCCTCTCATAAATGTAAAATAGCCAGTTCGCCAAAGATGCTAATGTTGCTGCCCTTAATCGCAGGGATGACCCTCCATAGCATGTATGACGTACCCCTTTAACTATATCTGCGACCTGGTGGACAGGCTAACCGAACTATCTATTGTGTTTCTTCTGTAGGATTCTCTTTAGCCCTTGGCTATGTTTTTTCCTAGGCTGGCGCTGCCAATTGACTTTTGTTTATGGTTCTGGTCATTCCGCTTCAGATTTTATTGGTCATTTTGAGCCGCCGTAAATAGTCCCGAATGAGGAATGTAAGAGGTGAAGTCGATTCTAAGAGCGCTGGCAGTCAGTGGTGCGAGTCAATAGCTAAAACACAGCAATTTATGATATGGACCAAATCATAGCTCCTCTGGCGAAATTTTAGAGCAGAGCAAGCAAAGTGTTCTTACAGAGCACCCTTACATGCTCTCTGCAGCCATGAAATAGCATGTTATTTAAGCAGCGATTTTGTCCTGAATTAATTTTCAGGGACAAAAAGAATTTTGTCCGAAAAAGTTCGGGCCCTCGAAACTCGCGAATGCGAATTTTTAGAAGAAATTCGCCATCACTGTAGTAAGTCAGTACCATGTGTTGTCCAACCTAGCCTTCATCATGTCCTTCCTCCACTTCTCATTCTAAGCCATCATCCCAGACGGCCTTGCATAGTGTCAATGAGCACATAGTCGCATACCACATTTCCATTGCACAGGGGTTCTTAAGTGCACCCAGCAGCTGGTCGCATCTGAGCTAGTGTCACAGTCTTACTTGTGAAGTAATAGCACCGGTTAGTCCGCCCATATGCAAGGTATAGGCAGTATGTCTCCCCATAGGTAGCTTAAAGCAGGTATGTTCCCCCTATAGAGCAGGTATACGTCCCCCATAATGGCACTATAGGGACTAGGTAAGTACGCCCTCATATGCAGATTATAAGGACAGAGTATGTCCCGCAGCGAATAGGAAGCTATAGGCAGTATGTCCGGACCAATAGGCAATCTAAAGGCAGGTATGTTCCCCCATAGTCAGATATGACCGCAAAGAGTATGGTCCTCCATAGGTAGTGTCATATGGCAAAGGTAATGTCATCCATAGCAGATATAAGCAGGATAGAGTGTCCGTACATAGCAGACTATAAGAGCAGGTTCATGTCCGTTTCCATAGGCAGAGTATAGCGAGGTAATTTCGTCTGCCTAGCGTAGGATAGAATGCTCAGGTATGTCCCACTCATAGATATGGTTATAAGGCAGTATGTCTTCTCCTAAGGCTCCAACATAATTAGGACAAATGGGTTATGTCCACCCATAGAGTAAGTGTATATAGAAAGGGTGTCTATGGAATAAGTCCAACCAAAAGAAGTAGTATACAGGCAAGGTATGATCGCCCCATAGAGCAACTATATGAGTACAGTGATGTACGCGTGATCTAGATAGGGCCATCTATAGGCTAGGTAAATTTAGCCACCCATATGGCCGCTATAGGTCGAGGTTAGTGTTCACCCAATTAGGAAGACTATAGGCAATGGTATATGTCCTGCCCCA
This sequence comes from Phyllomedusa bahiana, assembly GCA_025379985.1. NCBI lineage: Eukaryota > Metazoa > Chordata > Amphibia > Anura > Hylidae > Phyllomedusa > Phyllomedusa bahiana. The sequence continues at coordinate 131,853 of JAODAL010001928.1, forward strand.
TATGGCAGCATAAAAGGCAGGGTTATGGGATCCCAACATAGCGGGCAGCTAGTAGGTAGGTATGATCGCTAGCCTACTTAAGGCTACTTAACATAGGCATTTAAAGGATAGTTTCTAGTAACCGCGCCATACGAGACAAAGCTTATAGGGCAAGTTTATGGTCGACCCATAAAAGGTAAGACGTATAACTCAGGAATATGAGTCTCCACCAAAGTTAATGTAAGGTATAAAGGCATGTAACAGTCATCCCATTTCAGGGGCAGATGAGTAGCGAGAGTATTTCACCACCATAGGCAAACAAAGGCAAGAGTGTATGTTTCCCCTATGAGGCAGGCTATGTCCCAATCCCCAAAAGGGCACGTATAATAGGCAGAGTATATTTGCCCTCCCATAGGCAGTGAATATAGGACATGAGTATTCCGACGTATATATTTGTAGATATAGGCAGTATGTCCCCCCACAGGTAAGCTATAGGGGCTAGGGTATGTCCTACGCCATAGGCAGTAATGATAGCAGGTATGGTCACGCCCTATAGGCAGTATATCGGCAGGATATGTTCCTTCAAAGGCAGTATAGGAGCAGTATGAATTCTCCCATGAGCATAAAATTAGGGCAAGCGATATGTCACTCTCTCCGATAGGTAAGAGCTATTATAGGGTCAAAGCTATGCGTCCACCTAAAAGAAGTCCTATATAGGCATGCGTATTGTCCTTCGACCATAAGCAGATATAGGAGACAGGTGATGTGCAGCCAATAAGATAGGCAATATAGGACAGAAGATGCTATGATAAATAAAAAAAAAAACACAGAGGTGCATCAGCACAGGCAGTCATGACCCTCGAGATACTACACCAGAACTCATTGCTGCACATTCCTGCTGTGTCATCCGTAATAGAGAGGCTAAGGGCAGTCGTAAGTTGATGATTTGCTATCACGGGCGCGGACTATCAGGCCAGGATTGCGAAAGTTTGAATGACTTCGCGAACGCTGCTGTAGCCGGCATAACTTACTCGGAAGGGTGCGGGGGCGGGTAGATCGTCCACTTGCAATGCAGTCCCTATGCGGTAGTTCTTATGCCAGAGACACAGGGAAGTAGTATCTCAGCAAGGTCTCTGCTACGCAGGTATAGAATGGGGGTTCTTCATAAGCTAGCAAAAATACAGTGCTCTGGCCATAATGTAGCTGTGCGTCAGCAACTAGCTCGATCTGAGCGGAACACGTAGATAGAATATCAGCTGTAAAAGCATAGACTGCTGCCGCATTGAGGATCGTATATGTACAGGGCTATACGAGTCAAAAGATAATGAGGCTGGAACGAGCCGCGTAACCGGTGTGTTCAGCAGCCAAGCGCAGGCAGTCCAGGTACATCTATCAGCGAGATCTCTTTGCTATGCAACTGGACGGAGCACTGTAATCAACTTTTATTTATTTTCTCTCCCGATGATGAACGATACAGGGTCATAAACTCAAGATTAAGTAGAACGTGGTCCCAAAGGCCTCCTAGCCTTCCTATCCTCATGTGTTCTCATCTATTTCCAAGCAGCAAAAAACAAATGGCTATATAATAGCGGGGTTGGACCTGTCTTTATTAGCATACGTGAACAACTTATCTAATAGAAGTAATCGATGACTAAGCGCAAACCAAAGGGCCAAGGAGACTATGTTGCTCTCTCAAAGTTGGTACAATATCAATTAACTTAAGCAAACGATAATTTTCCAGAGAGGAATGGAATGAATGGCGTAGCACAGAGAATACCCAACCTTATCTAGCAATTAAGTGCTGCTTCACATGCTGTATCTACAGAGACCAGACAATGAGCTTCGTATTGAAGTAAAGCATATAATAAGTCATACATTGGTTTAACAGAACACTTGCATCCTCTCGATGAATTAAGCTTTAGCGCAGAAGTGATCGACCGCAAATTATCATTCTTGAAAATAACCTGAGTCACTCGTAACTAACTTTATTTTTTTCAAAAATGGAACCTCCTTTAGTAATTTAGACCATCTCTCACAAAATAGAGTACATTCTCTGAATGCCATAATTACGATGGGCTAATAGTAGCTATCTATGATAAAAGTAACGAATGATAAAGCTATATTGCCTGTACTTTTTTTCTCTAACTCTTTTTCTGTGGGGAGTGAATTTTATTGGCTATTATAACAAGAAAATGAATAATGAGTGGCATGCGGCAATATTTTCTGGGATTTCTCGATCTACCATTATACTGTAAAGCTCTCATAATAGGCTATTAATACGTTTCGCAATTCATCATAGTTTGAGCTAATTCATTAAATACGTATAACATGACTTGTGGTTTATGCATCCTAGATATTAAAATAATCGCTGTGTAACCGTGATTAACATCAATTGATTCTCGGGTCAATGTACAGATTATTATATTGCTTTCAAAAGCATTCTAATCTGCTTTTTGTATCTCTTATTGTAATAAGTTGGGTATTGAACTAAAGGCCTCTAAATCTTCAGATTATAAATGAATTGTATAGTGCTTTAGCAATTCAAATGATCCATATTAAATTGACAATCACAAATTGATATTTAGAAAAATAATACGACAATTGCTAAGATTCAATGTGCGAGAGACCAAAATGAATCACATAGTATTGTCAAGACACAAGTTACTATCTAAACCAGACTAAATCTTATGAAAACATTAAATATTAAATGCAGTGAGAAAATATTCAAAATAGACATGAGTAGTCAAGTGATGACGAAAAGAAGTAGTTTAAAGGGTTGAAGTTTAAAGGAACTAGTGGAGAATAGGGAAGGTAGCTCACTCAACCGGTATTTCAAGAAAGCATAAAGCAAGAACAATCACCATTAAGAGTCATCCTATATAAGAGACAGATGGAAAACTGACCTATTATATCTATGCATGGAAATAATAAGCAGAAGATATTGCTGGTATTCAGTTATTCATGAGACATTTAAAGTTAATTAGAGGAGCAAATAAATTTCTTCAGAAAAAAATCAATAATAGAAAGATTGTCCCTTGCGCAGTAAGAATCGTTGAGTATGGCAGAAGAACCTTAGGGCAGTCGCGCATAAAGATATGAGCATACAGAGAAGATTACCATTTCTTTGAGTTGATCTTCTTAGCATTCCACATTCAGCCCAGACAAACGATGAAGTTATAAATTTCAAATTGGGATATTGCTAGGGGAGTCCGTGATAAGTACTATCTAGTTAAAAAGTAATAGTAAATGAGTAACTATCTCTTCTTCAAAACTGTTTCGTATGTGCAAGCTACGTATTTATGGGCGCAATGTAAGAAAGAAGACGAGTATAACTCCACATAGGTTGCAGTATAAAACGAGAAATCGAGAAAAAGTCTAAACATATTTACCAAAATTATTCAATTAGTATTATAGTCCAAGACTGAAATCAAGTAAGTGAACCTGAAAAACATTGGAGCAAAAACAGGGACAAATATTTCTCAGTGAACTTAATAAAAAAAACCACGCGCAATTAGACTACATAAGTTTTACTAACTAAATAAGAAGCTAATGCACTCCTGGAATACTTTAATTAAAATCTAACTAGAATGCATGAGTGTAGAGACGATCAATGAGATGACGATGAGGAAAAATAGTATATGCAAGATTAACATAGAGTGATTATACAAGAAGGCAAGCCGTGAAAAGAAGCACGTAAACTTCAACAATATAATATATATTCACAAGATGTGGCAGTATAAATATGACATACGTAGATGCTTGAGTTAAGATTAATGATTGCACAGTCACGCTTGATTTAGAACCATGTGGGAATATCTTTAATTGCACAAGGTCCAAAAAATTCCGACTAAATGTCACCATTGGCGAGAAGTACGATTTTCATAGGTTAAGTGCTACATGCGTCTCTATATCACCAGGACCACGATAGAATTGAGAAACACGCCATTTACCATCATAGAATCTTATTAGCCGCTGGAAAAAGACATTACCGACCAGCATAGTATGTAAGGGGGGGGGTGCCAGAACCTGGAAGCTGAAATGAGAGTAGTAGTGTCTGGCGATTGACACATTCTGAGAGGCTGCATGTCGTGTGATTATCCGGATCAATAGTGTAAATATTTACTAAATAGCGATTATATCATACTAAGGCATTTTATGTGAAGTAGCAACCATAAATATGCTCGTAATAGACACCAGAAAATAGGCGATAAGTATGACATAAAATAAAAAGGTATTATGGTATAGTGTTCCTACAATTAATAAATAACTTCGATAACACGGTTTGTATTTATAGTACACTATTGGACTATCTGCATACAAGAACGTATAAAACATCAAACTTTAAGAATGGGGTTCACAAATTGTAAGAGACAAGACACGTTGGCAATGCATACTGAATTGATGCCACGTTAATTTATGAATAACATTTAGGATCCATTGATGCCAATATACAAAAAACATGGCTGGTAAATTAGAACCGCTTAATACGATGCTGGAATATCTGTATATGATGTATACAAACTATAATGGAAGAGAAAGATAATTAATTGAGCCACTAATAGTAGTAGCTTCTGACGACTCAATATGTGTGTTTCTGCCACATCTGACACCTCTGGATTTAAAGATAATTTTCTTATATTGACACTAGTGGTATCTAATGCGAACAAATAAGCGGAGTATTATAATAGTGACTATATAAATGATCCGCTGCTATATTATGATTTATAGTTCGGCCTAGCATGTATACGGGGTATTAATGAACAGAGTCAAGAGGAATGGGATGGCACTTACGAACAATCAATAGAAAGGACAATTAAAGCGCATTAGGGAGATATTTGAGCTACTTCTTAACATACAGGAAGAAGAGCTACGAATTAACGAGATCCCGACTATCACTAGCGCCAATAGTAGTGGCACGATCAAAGTCCTATGTGATGGAAACTGACAATTTATACTCTCAATGTGACAGAGATGTTCGATGTTGCAAAAGTTAGATGTAAACGAGACTCACAAAATCTAGTTTAAAGTGCAATCATTCACACAGAGAAAAAATAGATGAGTCAAACAATGAAGGTCTCGGGTAGGAAACACGAGTTTGAACTTGCTGAATTAAGACTATTCGAAGTATTGTATAAGTACAACTTTACTACTAGTAGTGAGATGAGTGAGATAGATATATATCTATACATTCTCTTTCTGTATGAAATCAGCATTACTGAGTTTATTTTTATAGGCTTTAATCGAAAATATGCTATACACCGACAGCGAAATAGTTTTAAGGGATGACCTAGATCTTAGCGAAATAATGCTCTTTACATACTTGCTGTACTTGATGTTTTCAGCCCAAGTTTGCCGAAGTACATTTTGCAGCACAGACAGCATGATCTAGGCGTAAAATTCCGAGCATATATAGAAGGGTGGCGTGGAGGAGGACATAAGTTAGGCAACGGCTAGCATCGGCAACTTGCTGTGTTGTGAATAGGAACTCATAAGGGCTTGGCAAAAAAATAGTCACGTTTGCATCATCAAGTTATGCTATGGCAGAATCTAGAGCATTCTGTTTTCAGTTCATTCATTTGTCATATCTAAGTCTATGACATCTCTCACAGGCGAGGAGCGTCGTTGACTGCGTTCAATACCAAATATCACATTGAGTTACTTAACCAGCCTCCGAGAAGATAAGTCTCTTCTAAATGTAAAGAATACACTAACTAATCCTACTATGACCATCTGGGTGTTGGGGGGGGGGGGGGGGGGGGGGGGGGCGTGTGTGTGTATAATTAGGGGGTAAGGGGAGGAAAAGGTGACTACACTTAACAGACATGAGTTAGATAGAGCTAATTTTCAATTATAACATTCTATATTTAAGTTAATAATTAGAAGTAAATGTTTAATAAGAGAAATATCTACTGTTGTGTGAATAGTCACGTACCGTTTGAGTGTATTGCGGAGGAAGAGGCTGGGGTGGGAGCAGGGTTCCGGAGGTATTAGAAGCTATGGTAAAGAAAAAAGGAGGAAATTATTGTGATAGCAGCGACAATCAGTAATAGAGTAGTTTAGCTTAGATCAGTGGAACACTGTCGAAATAAGAGAAAAATAGGGTGCCATTGATTTTTATGAGAGCACTTTGTATAATATTACGCGTTTGCGCTGCCACTGCAGACGCGTTACTTGGATGTGAGATGATCTAAATGATGTCCTGTAGTTATTCTCTACCAGATGCATTATACTGCAAGTCACTAGCATGTCATTGTTATCCCAAAAAATGGGCAAAACATTAATCCCAATATAACTCTTAACTTAGACTTATTGATAGATTTCTGACAGTTAGGTTGACCTATAAGATTTGCAGCTAAAGAGCAGCTCATGTAGATACAGTCCAGGCATATTAATAGTAGAATTATACATAATTTTATATAGGTAATTATTGATGCTATTGTTTGTAAGCGAAGTTGGATGCGATTGAGTGCTTGTGGCATATGTTAAATACCATAATAAACATTTAAAATTTTTAGTAACACTATAGACTAATTGAATCAGATGTCATCGCGATCTTGAATTTCGGCGCAAACTATAGAGAGACTCCAGTTGTGACGTCATAAATTTTGAGTTAAAACATAATTATATAGAAATTGATGTAGTGGCAACAAGAGTTCATCTAAGAGTCTGCGAAGTGCCAGTCCATGAATGTCGTATCCCTATAAAAGTTTAAAATACTTAGGCTTATTGCATTCCCGATGCCGTCTGTTTTTGGCGCGAATAGAGCTAGGCAGGTTGTTATCACATGATTGCGGGCGACATGTAGTGTAAGTCTCGTAGGGCTAGATATACGCTATCGAGTAGACCAGCGACCTTATTTCCGTAAAGTCTTCTGCGGCGAATCTTTGCGCTTTCTATATGATTATGTTCTGAGTCCGGATGCGCTACATACAAAATTTAATCTTGTAAAAGCTTCAATGTCAAGCGGCGACTACACTCAGCATTCTATATTTCTTAATAAGACAGTATAGGAATTGTCTATATATTAGAGGCGCGAGTCTCTTGGGAGTGATCTTATTATTATATTATTTTGTAAAATTTTTTCGTAGAGCTGTACGAGCGCTTACTGTGTCGGGACTTGTAGGCGGGCAATGATGGCGGCACTCCGATCGCCTTGATAAGATTATATCTAGCGCTGATACTCAATACCGTATAATTTGCAATAATGTAGCGAACAGTCAACATTACTATGTAATTTGCGTATGCAAATAAATTAAGCGCGGTAGGCCGCAGAGCTCACAGGAGTAATGCCAAGTGGGGTCTTGGACTTTCTTAGAGTATCAGCCTAGTGTACGGGTAGTCCTCTGACGAACTAAAAAATATCTGTACACTTAAGCGTGTAGACAGTAGACACAGGGCATGAGAAACAGCCGAAGAGAGCATTCACATCTGGCGTCTGTTGGGCGGTTAGTCCATGGATCAATAAATCGCGCTTTACAATAAAGCGAGTTCAACAGCACTTCCTGTCTTAAGATAAAGAAGTACGCATGTACATTTTTACAAGCTGATAACATGAACAAATATCACAATATCATAAACATCAAACATCACTACTCTCCAATACTACCTAAATTCAAGAGATTAGAGAGCATATTGGAAAATTGTTTCTACAGAACATAATTATCGAAGTAAATATCGACAATTCAAGACGAAAGCTATTCAATCATAAAGTGAGTACGTGCAAGAAAACAGGCCAAGCTCAGCACTAAACTTCACGAAATGAGGAGCCGGAAGCTAGAGATATGCAAACCACTTACATAGCTTCGCGTATGATAAGAAATGAACACAATTAATAGACATAGTCGTTGGTATATTGACAGACAGGATTAAATCATAGGAGGACGGGGTAAAACAGTAAGCAATAATACAGATAAAAATATTCAGAAATGAACTTACTGATATTTAGGCATAGAGTCATTCCTAGCTGTGGCTTCGGTCATAGCTGATTCAGCCAAGTGCAGAAAGGTAGCGACAAAAGACCTCATTAATAGACCTTATGAGACGAAAGAACCAAGCCATTAGGAAAGCTATAATAAGCAGGACAGTCATAAATTGCTATAGAGAGACCTAGCAGATATGTTACAAAAATAACAGATCCCCGTTGGAAAATAAACATAACATGCACGTTAAAGAATCAAGCTGATTTACAGTATAACAGGATTAATAGTCACCAATATATTTAAATAATATTCATTTGCTTAACTCAATAGAGTGAGGATTCTGGCTTTGGGACAAATCCTGGACTCAAATCCAGATAAGGGGGAGGAATTTTGGCAGTGTAGGCGGAAAGTTACCCTATTTAGAGCGACAGAGAGAACACTGTTCATTACCAAAATCTAATAATTGGGTGATTCATACTCGATATCAACATAGATGGCTAAGATCCTTAGATTATTCCAAAAGGCAAGTGTGACTAGATACAAAATACATAGCATACAAAAGAGATCGCTAAAGTAATAAAAGAGCTTAAGAGTTGCTCAGACAGCGTAGGGCGGCGGTGTCCGGCTTTGGACTGTATTCCGGGATCCAAATCCAAGTTAACGTTTGCAGAGTCACTTCATTACTCCATCATTGCATTAAAAGTGTCATAATGGAGAAAGATCGGCTGCGAATGGCATAAACACGGGCACAGCAGCTCAGTAACGGGCAATGGAAGTAATGTATTAAAAAAAAGCGCCAATTATTGTACATACTAGTTAATGAACTTAGTATCGTGCATCATCATCTACTCAGAAAGAAAAAAAGAGCTTGAAACATCTAATAAAATATACAATCAAATTAACATACGTACGCTAGAGATCATAAGCATGGCAGTATAGGCTCGCCCGAAGAGCTAGTGTTTTAGCTTACATGGTAAAAGAGAGTAATTGCGACAATAGAGAGGAAATTATGGACCCACTTTAAATCGGGAAATATAAACAGTGAAATTCATAAGATTTGAAGATACAAGCTATTTCTCATTGAGAAGTTTCTGAGCATCGAAGGACACCACATTGCCGCCAAGTGTTAGAACATTCAGAATAAAGTGAGCGACGACAAGACTAAAAAACAGAATTAAAGAAATTATACGTGCTATATGTAAAAAAGGAAGATTTGAAGAGCGTAAAATAATTTTCGAATACTACAGGAATAAGCGTATAGCAACAGATAGTGCGTCGGCGCTATTTCTAAATGGGGGGGGGGGGGGTCATTTAATGAAGGAATTCTTATTAAGCACATCAGATTATGACGGATAGCGAGCGTAAAGTGACAGCATATTATAATCGCATAAATTAGAGAGAACTAAAAGCATTATGCGACGACATCAGTATAGTAATGCGACAGGATGGTCCAATATAAGACTAAGAAACCTATTAAGAGATATTACACGCATGCAGAATAGAAATGAGTTTCGAACAGAAGTAAGTCACCATTAATTACTATCAACTATGGATGGTAAGGTTTGGAGACCACTTGTCACAAAATCGTAACATGAAGGCGGGGAACAAGTTGTTTCAAAGTACTATTGGAAAATGACAAGAATAGTGACTACTTAGAAAACTATAAATAAATAAACAATATAAAAAATAAATGAATTGGTCCTGAGGAGACGAAAAGGCGTAGTTCCCTCGAGTCAATGCTTAGAAAGAGCGCGATCCTAACTTGTTGAATTTCATCGGCAATTGTAGTCATTATAGGGAGGGTATACGAGTGCACTGTAACACTCAGGCGCATTGACAGACGCGGCATGAACGATGGCGTCACAATGTAGTTATGATTTATATAAAATCATACATAGTTATTAAGCTTGAATAAAGACCATTACAGAGATAAAAAGCGTGAAACTTACTAAGTACTAAAATATGTACAAAGTGCAGTCTTAAAAAACCGCGCAAGTCAAACGAACAGATATAGTCGACGAGACTTTAGGGCATACATATCATAGCGAATATGCATACTAGTAAAGTATATAATTCAGGCGTTTAAAATTAACAAGTAACGTCTTTCAAATTGAATAATGATCCTCTGATTTGGATGCGGCTATAAACCATCATAATCAGTTAAAATAAAAGGAGCTGAAGTATACAGGTGCCACAATATATATCAAGAGACAATATTTTAAATTAGCAATAAAATAAAGACCATGTATTGAGGAATAATAAAATAAAGAAAGTAACTGAAATGTGAATTTTACCGACATTCCAGAATAGAGAAGTCGAACTAGTGGATACCGACTTCTATATCATTACAAAAGTGAATAAACTTTCTATTTGGATCCATCAATATCTAAGATTAAACGTTGGCCAGTTTAGAACTAGACACTCAGTATCTCAAAATACACGTAAAAAGCGAGAAACGAGCTGAGAATTAAGTTACAGGGCGGTCGAGGGTGACTACTGTGCCGTACCTTTGAAGCCAAAATCAGATTGCCGGCTGATGTAGCAATACATATTTCTCCACGTAAGTACGATTTCCAAGGAGAAATAGGGAAAATTCGGGCAAGAGCTGCGAGACTCTGTAGATTGGCTAATGGAAGATATATAAGCATGCGACTCAGATAATATAGAACAATGTGTGTAGAAGAGCGGAAGGTACGGGACAGCTTATTTTTTTTGGATAGTTGGGATGGCTGGCAGGGTTAGCTGGGTAATCTAGGTGGGGATTTGTTTTTTCCTCCTGAAGAATGCAATCTGGAAATAAATTACACGCTCTTGAACTCAAGCCCGAAATTCAGTGAGATGATTAATGACGAGTGTCGGCCGAAGGAGCAATGTTGGTCCCGGATGTGGTATAGAATAAAGACATACACTCTAGCGGTTACCGACTTGCACTCCATTTTTTTTTACACTCAGCTCCCCCGTCACCAGGCGCCCAACACATAGTGACATGCATTCTCCACTCTTAACTTCAAAAGGCCCTGATCCACGTAATAAAAAACAGGGAGATGTGGGTAGAATACCTGAGAAACTAAGTGATAGAATATAGACCTGTGATGGCATATATAACTCCATATCTACAAGATAGTTATAAAATGCGGGCGGACTGAGGGGTTTGCGTTGGATAATATACAAGAGCAAGCTAATACGATGCTCTGAACCTAGCGCAATTCATCTATTGAAAAAAACATTCACAAACTTAGATCGTCTTCGAGATAAACAATAACCAATAAACAACTAGTAAATACATAGTTCCATAGCATACAAAAAATAACACACACAAAATTAAACCAACTAAGCAATTTAGAAATATACTCGTTACCCGTCGCACTATTATTATAAAAAAGAATTGAAATGAATTCATAAATTTTAACTATAATTTTCACGCTCACATCGGAAATGAAATGAGTCTCAGGAGGTAGTGGTTACAGGAGATCTTTCTGGGCAATATTCGACGGGTAGGAAAATCTGATTGTGGTATTAGTGCTACCGCTTACTGAGCTGCTTGTAGTGAAATTCGAAAGTGCCATGTGTGGGCCCTTTCTATCATACTCGTTACCATTAAACTAGATAATTGACTCAAATACAGGCCTTCCAATTAGTAATGCTTCGCTATATTTGTTCCCCTTACCGCTGCTCACCACGAGAATTACATCTATTTACCCCGCTGTTAACAGCATTGAGCGCATCTTTTCCAGATTTAAAAAACCATGTTCTACACACAAATAGTGTCCTCTCCTATTCTGATTTGCCTGGCTTCTGCCGACCAATGAGACATGCTTACACAATTTGAATTACTGTATTTCCACGGCAATTCTCTCTATTTGCAATTTCCCTATGTAGCGCCGATCTCGGCGACAACGTGTTGTTCGTGGTATTTTTAACTGATTTATTTTTAGAGAAGGTTTCAGCAGCTTTATCTGATTTTACAATGATTTATTAGTCATTCATACTCCATGCCTGCACGCGCAGATAGCGGAGATTGCATTGCGCGATCCTCTCCATAACTACAATGGGAGAAGTAAGCTTGCGCTCCTGATTGGCCGAGATAGCCAAGCCCCCGCTACTCAGCCAATCAGCTCTTTACATGTATTTTTTACTCTATTTTTGAACTGTCCCCGCCTTTGATTTTTGATTGGTCCAAACTTCACGCATAGGATATAATGGGTTCTTTGCGCTCCTATTCTGATTGGTAATACTCCTTCTAGTTTAGAATGGGCCACTGTCACGCTCCCTATCTGATTGGTCCAACCTCACATAGGATATAATGGGTTCTTTGTCGTTCCTATTCTGATTTGGCTGTCCTTCTGCTGACCAATGATAATAGCTTACACAATTTGAATTACTGTAATTTCCCGGCTATTTCTCTCTATTGCAATTCCTAATTACACCGGTCCTCGGCCCGACAAACGCGTTGTTCGGGATTTAATGATTTATATTTATGGAGAAGGTTTCAGCACTTTTTCTGAGAATATGTACAAACTAATAAAATTATGTTTTTTATTCATACTCCATGCCGCTGAGCCGCCGAGATTCTCATGCGCCGAACTCTCCATAGACTACAATGGGGAGAAGTAGCTCGCGGTCTGTGGGCTGGGATAGCAAGCCCCGCTCAGCTCAGCCAATCAAGCTCTTTTCTGCAATTTTACCCTGTATTTTGAACTGTCCCGCATTTGCTATTTGATTGGTCTCAAACTTCTCTCCCATAGGCTAGTAATGGGACTTTGTCGCTCGCTATTTCCCTGATTTGGCCGAGCTAGCCACGCCCCCCGCTAGTTCAGCCAATCAGCTCTTTTCTGCATTTTTACTGTGTTTTGAACTGTCCCAGAACAAGAAAACAAATATTCATACATATGCCAGCTCACTCCATATAGTGTCAGCATACGATCATTCCCCATCTGTATCCCGCCTGGAGATGGCGTAGTAAAACAGCCATGTAGAAGAGAAGTTGATACAGCGAAGTTTGGGTTTTTAATGTTCCGTTAAAATCTACAAAATTTTTATATAGTTTTTACAGATAAAATGGTCATGCAAATCCAAACAATGGCACATCCCCTTAAAAAATATATCAGCCAAAGGCTAACACGTTTCGGGCGTAAGAATGCCCTTAGTCATTTTGAACTGTCCCGCCTTTGATTTTGATTGGTCCAAACTTCTCCATAGGATATAAGGGGACTTTGTCGCTCCAATTCTGATTGGCCGAGCCTAAGCCAACCCCCGCTAGCTCAGTCCAATCAGCTCTTTTTCTGCATTTTTCTGTTATTTTTGAACTGTCCCCCCGCCTTTGATTCTGATTGGTCAATAGATTTCTCCATAGGCTATAATGGGTTCACTGTCGCTCCTATCTGATTGGCCGGGTTTATGCCGACCAATGAGAATAGGTTTCAGAATTTGAATTACTGTATTTCCGGAATATCACAATATCCTAATTCTGATATTGCGACGATCTAGATTCATGGAAGAGTGATTTTTTTATGTAATTTTTTTTCTATTTTGAGGTATGTTGAGCTTATTTCTGACAATGTTTTTCCGCCTTTATGAAGGCGATTTTTTGGAATCTAACTCCTGCTGCATGGGGGGGGGGGGGAGGGGGGGGGGAGAGCGGGGGAAGCGAGCCTGAGATGTTGTTGTACGATTTTCTATGCTTACTCGCATGTCCTTCTTGCTTCCACTACGCTCCGCCGGAGCATTTAGACCAAAATAAACCAGGTCTGCCTGTCGTAGCTGCCGAGCGCTGCATTGCGCCTCACTTTGCCGACTCGCCATCGTACATGCCTCGGAGTTTTCGAGCGAGCCGCGTCCCGCCCCTGAACGCCTACCCCGCGCCCACACCGCCTCCATTGCCCGCCCCTTCATGCGGGGCACAGCTGAAAGTGGCGAACGCTGCGCCTAACATCGCATCCCTGCGTCCGACAGCGGGATTTGGGCCGGGAGGCGCAGTATACGCCAGAGATCGGGCGAAAAGCCCAATCATACATGTCGCCCAATGTGTTATACATATTTTATAGTAAATTACGCCTGTTGTCAGTGGTGCGAAGGCCGCCATATTAATCCATATAACTGTTCAATACTTCTATTTCACTCAGTGAGTCTCAGTTTGCCGCTAATCGTGCACTTGTACGTAATTTGTTTTACACATTATTTCATAGTAACTGCCGCCTGTTGTTAGTGGTGGCAAACCCGCCATATGTAATCCAATAACTTTTTAATACTTCTATTTCACTCAGTGCGTCTCAGTTTGGCTGCGTGCTTTTGTACAATAGTTTGTTGAAAACTATCAATTGCTAGTCCTACTGGGCAGTTGTAAATCTCAGGGACTGAAGGAAGAACACTGTTGATTTTGTGTTACGGTTCTTCCACCAGACCGCATTTCACAGATATTTGATAGAAAAAATTCTGTTTCTAATCCTAGTTGGCTGTTGGAAATTAGAGGGATTTAAGAATAGCTGTGATTTGCCGTCTTTCAATAAGAGACTGTCAAAAACTCTTCCATACCTTCTAAAATTTTTATATTTCTGAACATGGAGCGAACTGCAGGTGGTAAACGAGCAAAGAGAGGTATAGGACATGGAGGTAGAGGTACGAGAGAAGGTGCTTCTTCCAGTGCTGGCGACAACACGCAAGCCGGCGGATCGTCGGTTGCAGGACTGTCAGGTGTGTCATTGATGGGTACGGTGCCCTGTGAATCTCAGTAACAAACAGCGTCGCCAATCTGTTCTTCAGTTGTTAATGCAACCTGCATCCAGCAGTCTTGCCTCCTCGTTTTCTCAGTCACGGCCACAAATGTCGTCATCATCATCGTCAGCATCCGTCCAACATGAAGCGAAGGCAGCCCAAATGTTAACTCATGTACCCACCACTGTGGATGATCCATTTTCTGAAGATCTCTTTGATGACAAAGCAGTTGGGGTCAGAAGGCATTTCAAAATATCAAGAGGCCAACGAGGATGATTTAGTTTGCTCTGACGCCCAATCGCTGATGCCATCAGAAGAGGAGAAGGAAGCCGGTCAATCTGCAAAAATCCCGGACGGTCAGCAACGCCTTGCAGTGCCTGTTGCTTGTAGCGGGGAGCTCCAGGATGTAGAATGTCAGGACTAGGAAGTCACCTGTGTTGATGATGATGATGATGATGACGATGATGATGACATTGCGAATCCAACGTGGTCTTTTCAGCAGAAATTGCTTGCGAGCCCTTCATCACTGGACAAGGAGGAAGACGAGGGGGTCGTGTCAGTACGGGTCACGCCTCAAAAAGGGTGAGGGAGGTCGCACAAGTCCGCCGAGATTATTCCACCAGCCTTGATCAGCGGAAACACCGCTCCTCGCTTAACGCTGTTGAAAAGGTCCAGGAACTCTCAAGCCTGGGCCTTTTTCGATCAAACCTCTGATTCACCCAGCGATGTCATATGCCGCCTTTGCCATAAAAGCATCAGTAGAGGAAAGAATCTTAGGTGGTTAACCACCACCAACATGTCTAGTCACATGCAGCGAATGAATGAGTTGAAATGGAGGGAACACTTGGCGAAAAAAGACCACACTGGTCCCGGGCTTCCATTTACTCTCACACCCTCTGTCTCCGCTTCCTCCTCCTCCGCCACCTTCAAGACCAAGCGTTCCTCAGCTGCCCATGTCTCTCAGCGTCATGAGCAAGGATCAGCCTCCGCTTCAGCCTCCACCGTCACCCGAGAACCACCACCACCGCCAGAGACCCATCCGACCCCTTCTCCTTCCACCAGTTTGACCTGCACGCCGTACAGCGGCCAGCCTTCTGTCTACCAGGTTTGGGAGCAGAAGAAACACTTTAACCCAAACCATCCCAAAGCCAAAAGCCTGAATGTACGTATTGCCAGGCTTTTGACCTTGGAAATGTTGCATTTCCGTCTGGTGGACACAGAAAATTTCAAGCCCGTTGTCTGCATCTGTGTCCGGCAAAGTCCATCTGACCACCAATACATGGATAAGTAAGCACGGCAAAGGCAGCTATATCTCTGTGACAGCTCACTGCGTGAGCTGGGTGAATGTCTCCGGTGGTGACGGTGGCTCTCAGGCTCGGCGCTCGCTCTTCAAAACAGCAGGGATGGTGCAGGGTTCTTCGCAAGGAGACCGAGCACTGGCTGGGTGACAAGAACCTTGTGCCAGGCAAGGTGTTGTTCGATAACGGTCAAAATCTGCTGGCCGCCCTTAAGATCAGTAGGCTGGAGCACATGCCTTGCCTGGAACACGTCATGAACGTCGTCGTCCAGAAATTTCTAAAGCGCTATCCGGGTCTGGACTGCCTGCTGAGGAAGGCTCGAGGTCTGAGCTCACACTTCCGCCGTTCGAACCCTGCTTTGCCCCGGCTGGCTGCGTTACAGCATCGGCTCGGCCTCCCCGTCAACCGTCTCATTGTTGACGTGGCAACACGCTGGAATTCCACCCTCCACATGCTCCAGCGATTGTGGCGGCAGAGCAATGCCATTAGGCAGTACGAAGTGACACATGGCCTGACAAGCAGCGATGCGGACCTTGGGGTGTTGATCCACCGAGAGTGGAGGCAAGTGAAAGAGCTCTGCACCGTCCTTGCTAGTTTTGTAGAAGCCACCAAATTGTTCAGTGCAGACAATGCTCTTGTAAGTATGAGCATTGTGGTGATCTTAGTTCTGGAACAAGTGTTGGACACTCTGAATCAGTAGGTCCCACCAGCGACGGAGGAGGAGAAGGACACAGATGCGGACACAGAGCCTTTGGGGCCGTTCACACGGCTTATTCTGGGACTGATTCCAGCCATACGGCGCGACTCTGTCCCAGTCATTACGGTAATCCACAGTTCTCATAGAGAACTGTGGATTCCGTCACTTCTCCCCGCTCGGCGAATCCGCCGCGGGGGGAGAAAGTGACATGCACATTATTTGCGGCATGTATGCGCCGTGAATAATGAGTGTCTATGGGGCAGGCAAGCTGCCGACCCCCGCACCGCCTCCGCTGTACGGCTGCCGGCGTAATTGCGGGGTGAAATCTGTCCTCACAATTACATCGGCAATAAGCCGTGTGAACCTTGCCTTTCTCTTCGTTGAATCCAGAAGGCCCAACAGTTTCACAACTTTATCGGTCTTCATTAGGTGGTGGTTCAGGGTCCAGGGCTGGTGCAAGGCGGCACCTCAGCTCTCAGGGTGCATCATCTGAGGCAAGTCAGGGTTGTGTTGAAGCTGAGGCGGAGGAAGAGGAGGAGGAGGATGAGGTTACCGATGTTCCTGCCTTGGAAAGAGGTTGGCATGGATTTGAGGCGGAGGAGGAAGACGAGGAAGATCAGTTTGCTAGTGCCCCTCGACCCAGTGGCTTGAGAAATCAATGCTCCATCTCTCACATGAGTGCTTGGATGCTCCATTTCCACAAACATGATCCTCGGGTTAAGGCCATCAAAATGAACAACAGTTACTGGGTGGCCACCCTCCTCGATCCTCGGTACAAAGCGAAACTCAGCACTTTCCTTCGACCCACCAAAATAGAGAGTAAAATGCAGGAATAGGAGACCGTGCTGATTGATCAACTAGAGACATCTGTTGCATCTGCTTCACATTCTTCAAATGTCACGGTGGAAAAACATCAGCAACGTGACAGCAGTAGAGTGCCAAGTAGCCGCAATACCAGCAGCAGCAGCAGCAAGTATTGTGGCAGAAGCCTAATGGGTGACCTCTGGCAATCCTTATTTACCACCTCACCAACGCATGTAATGCAGGACACATATGCAACACACAGAGACCGGCTTAAGATCATGGTGCACAACTATCTGCGTCTCAACACCGATGTTTTTGGATATGCTCCGGACCCAATCGACTTCTGGGTATCCAAAATGGATGAATGGCCCAGGCTCGCTCGCCACGCCATAGAGGTGTTGTCCTGCCCAGCAGCCAATGTCATATCTGAACGGACCTTCAGCACAGCTGGAGGAGTCATTACAGACAAACGCATCCGGCTTTCCACTGATAATGCGGATCGTTTGACTGTCATCAAGATGAATCAGGCATGGATCTCTGATTGCCGGTCTACTTCAGATTCCTCTTCCAAAATAAATGGTCCTCTTGAAATTTTTTTATTAAATTATCATTTCTTACTGCAATTTTTATTCTAAGTGCCCAAAAGGTCATTTTGCTGCTTTTGTGGTTAGGAGACTGTAAGAGACACCAATTGCACTTTCAATTGCACAATTGGACAATTCTAATTTCATTAAAAAAATCCGTATTCCATTTACTCAGTTCTTCATGAAAATTTTAAGCACTGTCAATGGTTTTAGGGTCATGGTGCTGTGAGATACAGCTATAATGAAGGTCCTTTGGAACAGAAATGTGGGTTCTAAGTGGAATTTCTACCTCACAATTTTTAACAGTGGCTAAGAAGTCATTTTTATAATTTTTATAATTTTTTGGGTCATGTTCCTGTGAAATACAGATATACTACAGGAGGTATTATAGAAAATGTGGTTTCCAACAGACATTTGTTCTTCACAACTGTCAACATTGGCCGAATGGTAATGTTTTGAATTTTTGGGAGCATGGTGCTGTGAAATACAGCTATACTACAGGTCCTATTGTAAAAAATGTGGTTTCTAACAGACATTTGTTCTTCACAATTGTCAACAGTGGCTGAAGGGTCATGTTTTGAATTTTATGGGGCATGGTGCTGTTGAAAACAGGAATAGGTAGGACACTGTTAATGGACACATATTGCAAATGACTTGTTTTTGCAAGATCTTTAACATAGCTAGCAATCCCTGCAGTGAGCCAACCCGTTTAATACAATTAAAAAAATAGAGAAACAAAGACGTGGTGGGATTCCACACAATTTTAAATATGTGTTTTCTAGAATTAAACTACTAAAATACGGAGGGGGCAAGCGCTACCCAGGTCTTGACTGTGTACTGAGGAAGGCTGGAGGTCTTACCTCACACTTCCGCTTCCGCACTCTGCTTCAGCACGACTGTTTTCGTTGCTGCGTCATAAGGGCATTTTTACCGTGTTAATAGATGACGGACGCCAGCCCTGCCTCTCACCGCACCCACTGTAACTCCGGCCCTGGCAGCTGAACCTGCGTGTTAATAGATGACAGACGCTAGCCTGGGCTCTCACCGCACCCACTGTAAGTCTGGCCCTGGCAGCTGAACCTCCGTGTTAACAGATGACTGACGGCAGCACTGGCTCTCACCGTTAGGGGCAATCAGGAGAGCTTCAAATTTCTATAAAAAATCAGATTTTGAAAAAGTTTATTTCTGTGAGGTAAAGTAGTGTCAAAACGGGCTCCAGGGCTGGACACAGATTGCACAATTTGAGGCTTAAAATTTTCTGGGGCTGGAGTCACTATGGGGTCGCATCATTTGATCTCCAGGGGAGTCTGTCCCTAATCACTGAAGAAGGATTTGGAGGAAAAATGAAACCAATGAATTGATTGGCTGAATCACTCTCAGAAGCCAGGAGGGCAAATGTCTTCTCAACTAAGAAGTGTTTTGGGGATGATTAGGACATTTTTATTATGTATGGGGAGTGCGAACGAATTAACACATCTACACGTGTAAAAAATACCTTTAAAAACTGCAGGGAGGGGTGTATGTTGTATGTTATCACACCTGAAAAAAAGCAAAATGATAATAATGTAAAACTATAAATAAAACTTCCCTAAATAAATTCTGTAAACAAATGTCAGTTATCAAAAAATATACTAAATGACAGTCACTGTACAAAATAGCATAGTGCCACTTTGTGATCTGTGGGTCAAACAGGTCTAGAGATCATGCTGTGGTACAGGACAGGTATAGTCAATGTCCAGTTCAACTAAAATGGTGGTTGAAAGACTCCTTTTTCCGGTACTTTTTAAAATGTGGGTCAGACAGGTTTGATGGTCATACTGTGGTCCAGGACAGGCATAGTCAATGTCCAGTTCAACTAAAATGGTGTTTCAAATACTTCTTTTTCCAGCAATTTTTAATCTATGGGTCAGACAGGTTTAATGGTCGAA
This sequence comes from Phyllomedusa bahiana, assembly GCA_025379985.1. Lineage (NCBI taxonomy): Eukaryota > Metazoa > Chordata > Amphibia > Anura > Hylidae > Phyllomedusa > Phyllomedusa bahiana. The sequence goes on from JAODAL010001928.1 coordinate 151,773, forward strand.
CTGTGGTCAAGGACCGGTATAGTCATTGTCCAGTTCAACTAAAATGGTGGTTGAAAGACTGCTTTTTCCAGCCCTTTTTAATCTGTGGGTCATATAGATTTAAGGGTCATGCTGCGCTCCAGGACAGGGATAGTCAACGTGCAGTTCAACTAAAATGGTGGTTCAAGTAATACTGCCTTCTGTCATTTTTTAATTTGTGGGTCATGAAGGTTAAGGGTCATGCTGTGGTACAGGACAGGGATAGTGAATAGTCTGTCAGTTTTTTTTCTGTGATTCTTGTTGCCTAATTGTGTTGCCTAAGATGTAGCACAGCTTCTCCTCCCCTGTTTGGTTGTAAGAATGAAGGTGTTGTTCCTCTCCCATAGACTTTAATTTTCAACGGCGAATATCTATTATCGGATATAGGCATGATAATTGACGATATCGACTATCGATCCGATGACGATGACGCAATCGCTCATCAGTAGTGGCAACTACATCTCGCGGCCACATGAGTCCAGTGGGGACTGAACTGGAGGAGGAGGAGGAGGAGAAGGAGGAGGACATTGGAGCACAAGCATTGTCTGGTGAAATTAGTGTTTTTTCTACCCAGGTGACAGGAGCAGAGGAGGAGGAGCAGCTGGAGGAGGTAGATGGAGATGAAGAAGATGAGGCAGATGACCCGCAAGCACCGTGGCAGTATACAGTGGAGATGGAGGCAGGGAGTCCCTCAGAGTCACTTGTGCAGATGGCCCGCAGCATGCTGATTTGCCTGGCTAGTGACAGCCGAATAGTCACTGGCAGAGGGATGACTTCTGGCTCTCCATCCTATTGGACCCTCGCTACCGGTCCAAAATGGGAGCCTTTTTCCCAGCTGCTGAGAGGGAGGACTAACTCAAATACTATAGAGAAAACCTCCGTAGTCAGTTGGCCGCTGCATGTGTGCGGCATTGTCCTTCCTCTGACAGGTCTGACTGGGGGATTCCTCAGCGCTCACGTACCACTGCTGCGGCTGCTGTGTGAAGGTGGGGGGGGGGGGTAGAAGCAGTTCCAGCTCCATCAGCAGCAATCTAAGTCTGGAGTCGCTGATGACCAGCTTCCTTCACCCCCCTAGTGAAGAGGGCACTCGCCTGCAGCAGCAGCAGCAGCAGGACCTGGAGCAGCCTCTGAACCAACAGGTGGTGGCCTACTTGGACAGCACTCTGCCACCCCAGTTAGAAGATCCGCTGGACTACTGGGCAGTCAAACTGGATGTGTGGCCGCAACTTGCCGAGTTTGCAGTGGAGAAGCTGTCCTGCCCGGCCAGTAGTTTAGCATCAGAGCGGGTGTTCAGTGCGGCGGGGGCCATCGTTACCCCAAGGAGAACCCGCTTGTCCACGGGACATGTGGTACGACTGACCTTTGTCAAGATGAAGCAGGCGTGGATTGGCCAGGATTTCCACACACCAATGCCTTAGGCGTCAGATTACATCAGCCATGACGCCTCACCCAAACTTTGAGAAATGAGTCTGTATTCAAACTACCTGCCTCCGCCACTATTCTGATGCCGCCACCCGCCTGATGCCACACATCTACTGCCAGTTTCTCCATCTGCCTCCCACCATCTTTACCAGGGACTGGTATTGCCACCCACCTCCACACTCTGTCATTGTACAACTCTATGACCTCATGCTGCTGCTGCTGTTGCTGGTGCTGTGACCTCCACACTGTGTTATTGTGCCACTCTCTGACCTCATGCTGCTGCTGCTGCTGTTGTTGCTGCTGCGGTCACCTCCACACCCTGTCATTGTGCCACTGTCTGACCTCATGCTGCTCCTGTTGCTCCTGCCGTGACATCCACACTCTGTCATTGTGCCACTCTGTGGCCTACTCCTGTTTTTGCCACCTCCAGAATGTCATTGTGCCACTGTCTGACCTCATGCTGCTGCTGTTGATGACGTCATCTCCACACTGTGTCATTGTGCCACTTTGTGGGCTCCTGATGTTGCTGCCACCTCCAGAATTTGTCATTGTGCCACTCGGTGGCCTACTCCTGCTGCTTCCAAGTGGACGCTGTCTCACTGGAACACTCTGTGGTTTCCTAATGCTGTTTCCACCCTAAACACTCTATGACGTTGCCACTATGTTTAGTTTTCCCCTTCTTTTCATCTGTCAGAAGGAATGGGAAGGATCAGGACTGTCTAGCCGAAAGCAGGAGTGGATACAGAAAACAGAACACATGCAAATATCCCATTTACTGGTCATCTCTGTTTTTGATCAACTGATGGATTATTGACCGATTGAAAGCGGACACTGACAGATGAAAGGAAGGGCAAAATGATCAGAGACATCAACGCAAAATTACTGCCGCCACCCTCTCCACTCATTCGGGTGGGCCTCTACATGTATCAGCATTTAACAGAACAGGTTCTGTCATATTTTGTGATGGTTTAAAGCTCTGTCCTCATGGAGTGACCCCTGCTGTGATGTCCCCTTACTGTGCTGTGATCTGTGGCGGCTCTGGTAACCTAATATTGTGTTCTTTGACCTTCTGGTAGGATCTTAGCCCTCAGCTTGTTTTTTTTTCAGCTGGCGCTGCCATGACTTTATCAGGCTGCATTCCTGCTTCAGTTTTTTGGTCAGTTTTGCCCCTGTAAGTGCCCAGGGAATTTTAGACTGAAGCGATTCTAGGAGCGGTGACAGTCATGTGCGTTTCATACTAAAACACAGCATTGTATGAAGACCAAACCAAGCTCTCTTTGCATATTTAAGCATGGCACAATGTTCTCCATTTTGGTCCGGGGAAGACAGCCCTTTTTCCAAAAACTGGGACAATTCTCCAACACCCTGGTGAGACATATAAAATGGTCTTCCGGTGCCCTGCAGAACAGGATACATCACACAAAACATCCGTTGCCCTGCAGAACATGATATGTCACACAAAGGGCGATATGTATGAATCTCGCCGCGTTGGAGCGCACGTTTTCGAGCGCTCGAACGTGAAAGCTGCGCCTCATATATGTTGGTGCCCGAGGTGCGCTCATACATGCGGTGTAAAGTCCACCGCACCCGCCAGTGTGTGAGGCGCAGTGTGGGACTTAGGCGCAGTGCGGGACTGCGCCTAAGAATCGCTGCCCGAGGAGGTGCACTCATACATGCGGTGAAAAGTTCCCTGCGCCTCGCCAGTGTGTGAGACGCAGAAGGGACTTAGGCGCAGAAGGGACTGCACCTAACATGTATTCCGATTGGAGACAGGCTGGAAAACAGCGAGAAATCATTAAACATGTTAGTGAATAGCAAAAAGAGTTGTCTTTCAAATGAATGAATGAATGAATAAATAAAGTGAAAAATCAAAGCTGTCTAAAAGCAAATAAATGTAGTGAAAAAGTAGATCATTAAAAATGAAAGGGAAAATATATAAGATCGCTCAAGAAATAAATCTCAGCTCCGTGAGGCATGGGGTATGAATCAAAAAAAAAAGTTTTTATTACGTGTAAAACATTATCTGAAAAAGAGCTCAAACCTTCTAAAAAAATAAATAAATAAAATCACTAACAAAAAATCAAGAACGGAATTTGGATATAGAAAATTGCCGGAAAATACAGTAATTCAAATTCTGTAAGCTCTTCTCATTGGTCGGCAGAAATCAGCCAATCAGAATAGGAGCGACAGTGAACCATTATAACCTATGGAGGAGCATTTACCAATCAAATGAAAAGGCGGGACAGTTCAAAATACAGTAACAATGCAGAAAAGAGCTGATTGGTTGAACTAGCGGGGGCTGGGCTATCCCAGCCAATCAGAGCGCGAGCTACTTTGTTCCATTGTAGTCTATGGCCAGATCGGAGCACTGAAATCTCGGTTCTCAGCTCAGTGCGGCATGGAGTATTAGAAAATAAATAGTTTTTATTAGGTGTAAAATATTATCTGAAAAAGAGCTCAAACCTTCTATAAACATACATCACTCAAATCCCTAACAACGCGTTTGTTGCCGTCACCGGCGCAACATCAGGAATTGCGATATTTGAAACTGCCGGGAAATACAGTTATTCAAATTCTTGAACCCTTTCATTGGTCGGCAAAAAAACCCAAACAGAAAAAGGGCGACAGTGAACCTTTAAAACCCTAAGGAGAATATTGACCATTCACATGAAAAGGGGGGACATGAAAAAAATACAGTAAAAAAGGCAAAAAAGGGTAAATGCTTAGCTAGCGGGGGCTTGGCTACCCCAATCAGAGTGCGAGCTACTTGCCCATTGTATTCTATGGACAGATTAAGGCACTAAAATCTCGCCCCGTGGGTATGGGTTGTCACGGCGGTCGCGGCCCTCTGCCCCCGGGGGCCGTTCCCCTGCCCCCAGTTCCCACGGGGCCTCTTACTGGCCGCGCTCCGGTGCACGCCCCCCTTTCCCCTTTCCGCCACCGTGCGCATGCCGCCCCCAAACCCCGCGCGGACGGCGGGTTAGTTTTAAAAAGGGCCAGTCCCGGTAATTAGGCTATTCCCGGGGCGCGGGTCCTATATAAGGTATACCCCCCAGCACTCCTCCCAGTTTTTTGGTTCTTTTCAGTGAGTTTGGAGAGGTTAGAGTCCTTTTAAATTTTTCCGTGTACCATCCTTTCCCCTTCGTTTCCTGACCTGCCTTTTTGCCGCCTGCCCTGACCTCCCCTTCTCTGCCCACAAAAACTCTCCCGCCTCCCCTCCCTTCTCCCTCCCCCCGACTACCCCTTTGGGATTACTTTTGTACCACCCGTCCTTGGTGCCACCGCAAGCAAGTCACGTCAGGGGAACGACCGGTAGCCTATGCCGCACAAACCCAAAACCCGTTTTTGAGGGGCTCGGGTGAAACCGGGAGCTACTTAACCCGTTCCCTGGCAGCTTAACTATCATCGCTTGGGGTGGCCCACGAACCAGAACCCTACTAAAATCTGGCCAGGGTTTCCCCGCCAGGGCCCCGCCCGAACTCCGTGACTTACGACGGCCATCCCCACAGACCATGCATTGACCACTCGGGGCCCATGATGCAAACCCTTGCGGCTCGTCACTCCGCCTGCGGCTGCTGCCGCCCCCCAGCCCCGGGTCGCCCCTTTTGCCATGGCGCTACCTGCTCCTGCAGGGGGCCCTTTTCTCTCTCTGCCCCCCCCCCTCTCGCTAGAGGGAGCCCCCCAAGAATGCAGAGGCTTCATCAGTCAATGCTCCATCCACATTGAGATTGGGACACAATTCCCTACTGACAGGCTAAAGGCCTTTATAATTACTCTTAAAAAGGCGAAGCTCTGGCCTGGGCCCCCCCGCAGGGGACCGAGGGATCGCTGACGGCAACTGCAAGCCTTTCCAGGGGTTCCGTACGTCTTAAAGGGAACCCGGGTCCCGCACCTCCTCTGCGTGCAGCCTGCTTCGTCTCCTTTTAGGGGCTCTACTTTAGGACGTACCGGGTGCATTTCCCACTCTAGCTCAAACGGGACTGGAACAATGAGGTTTTTGGTGGCGCCCTTGGGGAAAGGCCCTCTGGGGACCTTAAAAGATAGCTGCGGTCGGGATCTGCCCCCCTCCCTGGCGAGTTTTCGGCTGGCCACCCACGACATTCGCTTTGCGGAGAACAACAAGAGCTCCCCCTCCAACGCGACCCTACCGACCCCCCCCTACCTCGCTTAGTCCTGTCTTTCAATGCCCTCCATTTCCCTTCCCCAAAGGGTTTCATGGGGCAAAACCCATGCAGGTTTGAAAGGGCTCCTTGACCCAGGAGGAACGTCACCGTCGCGGAGGCAGTTATTTTCTATTGTGGCGGTTCCGGCCACTTCACGGGGGATTTCCGGGCGCCCGGGAAACTCCGCACGGGGCCGCAAGAGGCATCCCGGTGTCAGTGCGGCCTCTCCCCGTCGCCATTCCTTACTTTGGGGAAATTTTCCGCCGGGACAGCCCCTTTACGGGCCACCGCCTTCCTGGACTGGGGGTTCCGCTGTAATTTTACACCAACGCGGTGTCCCAGTTCCGGGCTTCCAGGGCCCCCTCTGCAGAAACCAAGTTTGTCTCCCTTCATGGCGAATCCCTCAAGGATGCCTTTGGTTCTGCACTGCCCCCCTCACCTGCAGAAGGAACGCTAAAACCAGGAAAATGGAAACTTCTATGCCCCCCTTTTCCTCTTCTGAGATCCTTCTGGGCCTTCCCTGGTTACAAGGCATGCCCCGACCCTTTGATGGAACAAGCGAGATTCTTCGTTGGGGCCCCGGCATTCATCACGTCCTTCTGGCACTCCGCCCTGCTCTACGGTTTCCTCGCAAGGCCTACGAAATCTCGAGGTTGCCTGCTCCTTACCAGGACTTTTCCGAGTCTTTTTTCCCAAAGACAAGCCGAAAATTGCCCCCGCACCGGGCCCTTCTTGCCCATTACTGCCCCCCGGAATTTTCCCCCCCCCCCCCCGAGGGAGAGTTTACCCCCTTCAGTCCCCAATAAAGGGGATGTCGAGTATATTTAAGGAAACTCCGAAAAAGGGTTATACCAAGGTTTTTCCCTGCGAACCGATTCTCTTTGTCGAAAAAAAGATGGAACCCCCCCGGGGCCGTATCGTGGCCCAAATAAATAACCAAAAGAATCTATACCCCCCCCTTAATCTCAGAGCTATTTGACCCCCACGTGGGGCAAATTTTTTTTCTAAATTGGGGCTTCGCGGGCTTTACAAGAATTGTATCCCGGGGAAAGGGGAAATGGAAAACCCCCTTTAACATGTATGGCCACTTCGAAAATTTTCGTCATCCCTTTGGCTCTGCAATGCTCCGGCTGGTTCCAAAAAAATTGGGCAAGAGATCTTTCCCCGCCTTCTAACGTCTCTTCAACGTTCGTAACCCCCCAATTTTTCCAAGCGGGAAGTGCCTGTTTTGAACGCACCTCCCCCCCTTTTTAGGGGACTCGTGTCCGATAAGGGCCAGATGGGCCCCCCCAAGCCTCACGGTCCCGCAGGGCCCCGAATGGGGGCCTCCGGGGGCCCTCCCCGCTTTTTTTGGTTTCGCCAATTTTTACAGGCAATTTATCCCCAGTTTCCTCTTGGTGGTCCCCTGGTAGCTCTCACCAAGAGGGTGCCAACCCCAAATCAGGTCTCCCGAAGCCCAAGAAGCCTTAAAGGGCTAAAAGTGCATTCGCTTTGTTGTTCTCCTTTCCCGGCCCCACAGCGCCCGTTTATCTTTAAAGGGCGACGCCTCCCCTTTTGGGCCGGGGGCTGTTCTTTTTCAGAATCCCCTCTGGGGGATTTCGGACTTGGATCTTCTCCAAAACCCTTTACTCCTGCCGAAAAAATTACACGTCGGGGATCAGGAACTATGGCTATTAAATTTGCCCTTTGAAGAATGGGGCCCCTTGCTGGGGGGGCCGCCCTCCCCTAGAGATCTTCACTGACCCCAAAATTTCTAATCCCAAGCTGCCCGCGAATGAATCCCGTCAAGCCCGGTGGTCCCCCTTCTTCCCCTTTTTTAATTTCCCCTAACTTCCGACCCGGCCGAAAAAAAAAGTCAGGCGGACCTCTCTCAATCCCGGGCACAGTGGGGTTGGAGCCACCCCCCAGCACATTATCCCGCGGAAGGCTTCTTTGGCACTCCTGTGGGCCTTTAACACTTACCTCCGGGAAAGACCTCTCCGTCCTGCTTTGCCCCGGGTTCTTAAAAAGGGGAAATTCCCCCGCAGTGGTATCCCGGGGTTCACAAATCTTACAACTGACCTCGATACTAGGTGGTCCACTCTCACCAGGATTAGAGCTTTGCTTACCTTTCCCCCCTGTCCCGTAACAAAGTTTCTCGCCTCAGACCCGCGGGTCTGCTTTAGCCTCTCCCGGGGCCGAGAAACCTTGGTTCCCTATTCAGGATTTTGTTACGACCTACCGGCCCTCTCCCGGGAAACAGGTCAACGGGTGGGGGTTGAAAATTTTCTAAAATGGGCACTTTTTTCCTCTCCGGGTTTCCTCGGACCTCACTGGCCCCCTCTCTTACCACTTTCGATTACACGGGGTCCCTTTGCAATCATCTCGGATAGGGGGGGTCCAGTTTGTATCTAAATTCTGGCGGGGTCTGTGTGCTCATTACGCATTCAGCTGGATTCTCACGATACCACCCCCAAACCAACGGGGGGAAAAAGAGAGGGTCAACCCAAGTCTTAGGGACTTACTCCCACATTTTGTGGGCTGCCCGTCGGGAAATGGTCTGACCTTCTCCCCTGGGGGGAATTTTCCCCAAATTCCCTAGAAATTGTTTCCCCTAGGCCCCTCCCTTTTTTATTGTGTTTGGGGTTCTATCCGCCCGCCTCCCCCAGCCTTTTGTGCACATTCCCGCCCGGGGATGCCCCAAATACGGGGCACAAATCCCCTGGCAAATCACTCGTCACCCTTTTCGGGCCCCCACTCACACTAAGTTCAGGCCCATAGGTACCGGGGCCCCCCCCGTATTTAAGCCGGGTGATGGGGTTTTTGGGCTATCGGCCAAGTACATCCGCTTCAAGGTGCCCAGCTACAAGTTGGGTCCTAAATATTTGGGCCCTTTTGTGGTACTTCGTCAGCTTAACCCGGTCTCCTACAAGCTCCACTTGCCTCCCACTCTGCGTGTCCCGAACGCCTTCCATGTCTCCCCTCCTCAAGCCTGTGGTACTGAATCGCTTCACCCGTCGATCTGTCTCGACATCACCTGTGGCCAAATCTGATAACATCTTGGAGGTCAAGGAGGTGCGGCGCAGAAGACAGTGAGGGGAAGTGGTTCTTTCTCATTGACGGGAAAGGGGGTTTAGGCCCCGGGGAGCGTTCGTGGGACCCTGAGGGCAACCTGTCACCTGATCTCCTCGCTAGGTTAAAAAAAAAAATGAGGAGGAGACCTAAGGGGGGGTACTGTCACGGCGGTCGCGGGCGCCGCTGCCCCCAAGGCCGTTCCCCTGCCTGCTGGGGGTCCGGCCGCTTCTGTCCATCCCGGCCGCCGTGCGCATGCCCGCCCCCTAGCACGTGCGCGCGACGGCTGGTCTAGATTTAAAGGGCCAATGTCCCGGTAATTGGCCTATTGCCGGGCGCTGGTCCTATATAAGGTATACCCCCCCAGCACTCGCTGCCAGATTGTTGGTGTGCGTTCAGGGGAGTTTGGAGAATGTTTAGAGTCCGTATTGATTATCCGTGTACCAGTCCGTTCCGCTACGTTTCCTGACCTTGCCTGTTTGCCGCCTGCCCTGACCTTCTGCCTGTCCCCGACTACGCCTTTGGATTACGATTTTGTACCACGCCGTACCCCGGCCGCCACCGCAAGCAAGTCACGTCAGGGGTAATGACCTGGTAGCTTCACGCCGCAGCAAGTCCATCCCGCTTTGCGGCGGGCTCTGGTGAAAACCGGGGGCTATTTGGACTCCGTTCCCTGGTGTGGCTTAACTATCATCGCTTGCGGTGGTCCAGCAAATCCACCGAACCCTCACAGGAGTATTAGTAAATAAATCGTTTTTATTAAGTGTAAAACATTCTCTGTAAAAGAGATAAAACCTTCTATAAACATACATAAATAAAATCAATAACAACGCGTTTGTTGCCGTCACCGGCGCAACATCAGGTGTAGGGATATTAGAAATTGCCGGGAAATACAGTAATTCAAATTCTGTAAGCTCTTCTCAAATTGGTCGGCATAAAAACCCGTCAATCAGAATAGGGGCGACAGTGAACCATTGTAACCTATGGATTAGTATTGACCAATCAAATGAAAAGGCGGGACAGTTCAAAATACAGTGAAAAAGGCAGAAAAGAGCTGATTGGTTGAGACCAGGGGCCAGATATGAATCCACCAATCATATGTAGTGCGTCTATTTTGAGTGGAGCAAGAAGGGCGCCCTAAAAGTTATTACTGTCTATGGGAAATATTCTAGTACTGTGATTGGTTGGGGGGAAGAGGGGCTCGTCCTTCTTAGCCAATCAACGGGTGAGCTAATTATCTCATAGAGTTCTATGGGGAAAAGAAATGCAGAGCGAGCTCTGTTTGTGATTGGCTCAGTTAAAAGAGGCGCAATTATTTGGGGCAATGGGAGAGCGAACGACGCGCTTATTGGTTTTCTAATGCAATCTATAATAAAACTGTACATGGCAGAAATCAAATGATAAGACTCACAAAGTTGTGCCGATCTGTATATAAAATGAACAATAATATGAGGGTAACGAAAATAAACAAATAAATATGAATGTACAGTTTTATTATAGATTGCATTAGAAAAACCCATAAGAGCGTCGCTCGCTCTTCCATTGGCTCAAATAACCGCGCCTCTTTTAACTTAGCCAATCACAAACAGAGCTCGCTTTATGTATTTTTTTTTAGAAGGTTTGAGCTCTTTTTCTGATAATGTTTTACACCTAATAAGAGCGATTTTTGGAATCATACTCCATGCCTCACGGAGCTGAGAGCTGTGTGCTGTTGTAACAGTTGACCTAGAGCACATTTTGCCCCATTCCATTACGTTCTCGCTTCACTTCGCCTCCTCCGGCTCATTTAGACCACATTCAACTAGGTCTGCCTGTCGGAGCTGGCGAGCGCTGCAATGCGCCGCACTTTTCCTAGCCGCGATCAAACATGCTTCGGAGTATTCGAAAGTGCCGCGTCCCACCCCAGAATGCCCACACCGTGCCCATTGCACGCCCCTTCATGTTAGGCGCATCCGAAAGTGGCGAAGGTTGCGCCTAACACTGCATCACTGCGTCCGACAGGGGATTCGGATCGGTGAGGCGCTGTTTTCGTCAGAAAACAGGCGCAACTCCCGATCATACATGTCACCCAAAATATTTATATATACAAAAATGAGACAAACCAGTATCAAATCTGACCCCCAAAGGTTCTTATTCCTTACGCCTCCCCCCTTTTATGATGTGGCTTGGGAAATTGACCTGCAGGTCATTTCTAGTGTGGCTCTGTGCAGCCAGGAAATAGCTGTTTTTTAACGCGATTCGTTCAAAGTAATTCGGACCGAAACTAATTTTGTCGGAAAATTCGGCGAAGTCGGCGAACCAAATATTTTAAAAATTCGCCCATCTCTACCCCTACCTATTATGTATCCCAGGAACCAGGCTTCTTCTAGACCCAAGGCGCACTTCTTAGGGTTAGCTGTCAACCCTGCTTCTCTAAGGGAGTTAAGTACTGCCTGTACCTTAGGTAGATGGCTGTCCCAGTCCTCACTAAATATTATTATGTCGTTTAGGCATGCTGATGCATAACGACGATGGGGCTTAAGGATGACATCCATCAACCTTTGGAAGGTGGCTGGAGCCCAATGCAGACCAAACGGTAGGCAGATGTACTGGATCAGTGCATCTGGCGTGGCGAAAGCCGTCTTTTCCTTGGCCCTATCTGTCAGGGGAACCTGCCAGTAACCCTTAGTAACCCTTAGTAATGTCGAGCGTGGAGAAATATCTGGCGTGACCCAGTCTCTCAATTAATTCATCCACTCGCGGCATTGGGTATGCGTCAAACTTGGATACCTCATTCAGCTTCCGAAAATCATTACAGAAGCGTAATGAGCCATCCGGTTTTGGGATGAGCACGATCTGACTCGACCACTCACTTCTTGACTCCTCAATCACACCGAGGTCCAACATTTTCTTAACCTCCTCAGATATTGCTCGCCTACGAGCTTCTGGTACCCGATAAGGTTTCAAGTTGACTTTTACCCCTGGCTCGGTGACAATGTCATGCTTTATGAGGTTAGTACACCCTGGCAGTTCCGTATTCCTTTGGATGAACTCCAGGGTCTGCTGTTCAGGGCCGGGACAAGGCATTATGGTGCCCTAGGCAGTAAGGCCGATGGTGCCCCCCCTCCCCCATCAAAAAATTCAAATCCTCAGCCCTAACCTGAGGCATGTTGCCCGCACCCTCCTTATTTGCTTGAAAAAGGAAAAAAAAAAAGACAGTGCCGTTACTAGGATCTGTTAGGATGTATTTATATAAAATATGTTGTGTATGAAAAAATGCATCCAAATAACTGTAAAGACAATTTTCTATAGATGACACTTCCAGATAATTCCCCTCCCACTCTAACCCACTCAGAACTACCTTTCCCCCCTCCTGAAAACTCTCTCCCACACTATTATCCACCTTACCTCCACACTATTACTCACCTCTGCACACACTATTACTCACCTCTCCCCACACTATTACTCACCTCCCCTCACACTATTACCTAACTCTGCCCCCCACACTATTATCCCCCCACACACTATTACTCACCTCTCCCCCACACTATTACCCACCTCCCCCCCACACTATTGCCCACCTCCCCCCCACACTATTACCCACCTCCCCCCCACACTATTAGGGCCTGTTCACACTACGGATTTGCGGGTTCGCCGCGCTAAGGACTCCCTGTCAAGAATTGACAGGAGAGTTCTCAAACACGCGCGGCAAAGCCACGGTCAAACCCGCAGCATGTGAATATTAACGCGGTTTCCCATAGGAAACCATGTTAATAAAGTGGGCGCGATTTGGACTGGGTTTTTTTCCGCGAAACCCGCGGTTCGGAAAACTGGCAAATAACCTTGTTCAAATCCGTCATGTGAACAGGGCCTTACCCACCTCTCCCCCACACTATTATCCACCTTCCCCCACACTATTTATTACCCACCTCCCCTCACACTATTACTCACCTCTCCCCCACACTATTTATTACCCACCTCCCCTCACACTATTACCCACCTCTCCTCCACACAAATAACCACCTTCCCCCACACAAGTTATTACCCACTCCCCACACCACTTTACCCCGCCTCCCTCACACTATTACCCACCTCCCCCAAAACTATTACCCACCTTCCCCACTCTATTTATTACCCACCTCCTCAAGCTATTACCCCCCTCTTCCCCACACTATTATCCACCTTCCCCCACACTATTTATTACCCACCTATCCCCACACTATTTATTACCCACCTCCCCCCACACTATTACCCACCTCCCCCACACTATTATCCACCTTCCCCCACAATTTATTACCCACCCCCCCCTCACTATTCCCCCCCTCTCCCCCACACTATTAAACCACCTCCCCCACTATTATTACCCACCTCCTCAAGCTATTACCCCCCTCTTCCCCACACTATTATCCACCTTGCCCCCCCCGCACGATTTATTACCCACCTCCCCTCACACTATTATCCACCTTCCCCCACACTATTATTACCTCCCTCCCCTCACACTATTACCTCCTCCCTCTCCTCCAAACTGACGACATTATGGTTATTGGTAGAACCCACGCTCTCTCCCCACACTATTTTACCCACTCCCCCTCACACTATTACCCACCTCTCTCCCCACACTATTATTACCCACCTCTCCCCCACACTATTTATTACCCACCTCCCCTCACACTATTACCCACCTCTCCCCCACACTATTATCCACCTTCCCCCACACTATTGATTACCCACCTCCCCTCACACTATTACCCACCTCTCCTCCACACTATTATCCACCTTCCCCCACACTATTTATTACCCACCTCTCCCCCACACTATTTATTACCCACCTCCCCTCACACTATTACCCACCTCTCCCCCACACTATTATCCACCTTCCCCCACACTATTTATTACCCACCTCCCCTCACACTATTACCCCCCTCTTCCCCACACTATTATCCACCTTCCCCCACACTATTTATTACCCACCTCCCCTCACACTATTACCCAACTCCCCTCACATTATTACCTACCTCCCCCCCCCACACTATTACCCACCTCCTCTCACACTATTACCTACCTCTCCCCACACACTATTACCCACCTCCCCCCCACACTATTACCTACCTCCCTCCTCACTATTACCTACCTCACCCCCCACACTATTACCTACCTCCCCCCCCCCACACTATTACCCACCCCCTCACGCTATTACCTTTCTCTCCCCCCACACTATTACCTACACCACCTCTGTTCTTATCTTCCCCCCACCTCACAGAAAATCACTGTCAGTTGTTTAGACTCCACTTCATAACAGAGTAACAGAGAGCAGGAAGACTATAACATAACGGGATTTGCTGGCTCTTATTCAGCTCTTATCATAAGCATCTCCTGCCAGCTGTCTCTTCTCTGGGGGCCGGCCCCGAACTGTGAATGCTTGTGATCCCGCCCGGTCACAAGCTGGAGGTATGAGGTACGCCTTCTTGCTGTGATGTTCAGCAGAAGACGGCGCCACGCAGCAGAAGAGGGGTGCTGAATGTAGACGGGGATGGCAGCAGCCACTGAGTGCAAAAGGTCAATGCTCAGTAGCTGCTGCTCAGTAACCTGAGCATGAGTGCTGTGGCACTCAGCTCAGTGTGTGAAGCAGACAGTGTTATGTAACAGCACTTAACTGCGCCCTCCCTAGTGACAGACAGAGGGGGCGCCCTAGGCGATCGCCTACCTCTGCCTATGCATCGTCACGGCCCTGCTCCTGTTTCTGTGACTTTGACAGGGACTCTGATACACATAACTCTGGGACCACTCTATGGGTGTGGCTACAGCAGTCAGGGTCTCCCTGTCTTTCCATGGCTTAATTAAGTTCACGTGGTATATCTGTTCCGGCTTGCGTCTACCGAACTGGTACACTTTATAATTAACATCTACTTTCTCAAGGATTTCATAGGGCCCTTGTCATTTAGCCAGGAACTTACTTTCTACAGTAGGAACTAACACTAACACCCGATCCCCTGGGTTGAAGCTCTTTACTTTGGCCGACCTATTATACACAAGGCTTTGAGCTTCCTGAGCCTGCTGACTATAGGCATCCTGTCTTGCATCTGGGAAATGTGCTCTATTACGCTCCTGTGGGGTGTACACTCTTGCTCCCAGGTTTCTTTGGCAATGTCAAGAAGACCCTGGGGACGCAGGCCATAAACTAACTCAAAGGGAGAAAATCCCTTGGATGACTGAGAAACTTCCCGGACTGAAAACATTCGATAAGGCAAGAGACAGTACCAGTCCCTACCATCCTTACTGACCACCCTCTTTAACCTGCTTTTCTGGGTCTTATTAAATCTTTCCACAAGTCTGTCAGTTTGAGGATGGTATACTGACGTGTGCAAATGCTTAATATTAAGTAGCTTGCATAACTCCTTGGTGACCTTTGACATAAAGGGGGTCCCTTGATCACTAAGAATCTCTTTTGGAATGCCGGTACGAGAAAACATATGGAACAACTCTCTGGCAATAAGTTTTGAGGAAGTATTCCTCAAATGTATGGCCTCAGAGTAACGTGTGGCCTAGTAAACCACCACCCATATATATTGATATATATATTGATGGCCAAAGCAGAATTTACTATCGGGCCAACGAGGTCCATTGCGATCTTCTCAAACGGCAGATCTATTATAGGTAATGGCACCAGGGGACTCCTGTAATGGGGTATAGGAGCTGTTAGTTGGCACTCAGGGCAAGACTCACAGTACCGCTTTACATCCCCATGTACTCCTGGCCAGAAAAATCTTTGGAGGATGCGCTCCTTTGTATTTTCGCTGCCCAGATGACCCCCTAGCACGTGCTTGTGTGCGAGGTCCAAGGCCATTTCCCGAAAAGGCTGTGGCACTACCAGCTGCTCCACCACCTCCCCATGGACTTTGTCCACCTGATACAAGAGCTCCTGGTTAACTGCCATGTGAGGAAAGACTGTATTCGCCCCTGGGTATTGAGATTCCCCATTTATAACCTTGACATTTTCCCTAGCTTTCACTAGGGTGGGATCTCTAAGCTGAGCTGTCCCAAAATTATCCCGTGAGACCTCAAGGTCAGGCATAACAGCCACATCCTCTTGTTCCTCGGTCTCACCTGCCAGAACCGCTAGGGGAAAAGTATCACCGGTTTCTAGGGTCACCCCTACTGGCTGAGCCATGGCGTCGGGGTCAAATGGTTCTGGATCAATAGCAGGGCATGCATTAACATCATTACAGTTATTTACCACACATGAAACCTTCTTGTGCCACAAGTCCCAAAACAGGGGGAAATCCCTCCCCAGGATCACAGTATGCATTAGGGACCTCACCACCCCCACTTCATGGGTGGCCAGTCCACAAGAAGTCTCGAGTTTCACCAAGGCCGTGGGGTACTCCTTGGTGTCCCCATGGATGCACCGAACCCCCATCACTCATCCGGTGACCGAAGTAGGGTCTACTAAGCTGGCATGCACCAGGGTAACCAGGCTCCCAGAGTCAAGAAGGGCCTCTACAGGATAGTCATTGACTTTAATGTGACATAACTCCAAGAGTAGCCGCCGCAAAGGATTCCAAGGTCCGTAGATATTTGAAAACAAAACTTTATTCTTCAATAAAAATGCACACAGGCACAAGGCAACAGACCCCCCGATATGGCCAGCTTAACAGACGCGTTTCGAGTCAGAGACTCTTGATCACTGTTATGTCTTGAGGGGTAGGAGCCATCTTTATCAGTAGCAAAATCCTGTATTTTTTGACCAAGTTCTGCTATTTGAGACCATGTGACCTTTCCCTTCTTGGCTATTGGTTTTAGAAGGGTTTTTAAAGATGGCTCCTACCCGTCAAGACATAACAGTGATCAAGAGTCTTTGACTCGAAACGCGTCTGTTAAGCTTGCCATATCGGGGGGGGTCTGTTGCCTTGTTCCTGCGTGCATTTTTATTGAAGAATAAAGTTTTGTTTTCAAATATCTACGGACCTTGGAATCCTTTGCGGCGGCTACTCTTGGAGTTATGTCACCGGACTTCCTGTGTGTTTTCACATTGTATCACCGCGAGTCCGGCGGTTTGGACCGTATGAGTGAGACGAAACAGTAAGAGGATCCGCGCCTATTCATAAGGACGTTGCCAATCTCAGGTGAGCCTGCATTTCTCTGTTTAATGTGACATAGTTGTTGGTCAGGCTCTAACACAGTCTCTGCCGAGCAAAATGGCCTTGCGAACAGAGACCTTAACCTGGATGAGTTACATTCCATTGGCTCTCCTGTAAGGAGACAATTAGCCGCAATATGCCCAGGTTCATGACACCGCCAGCACCTTATGCAGTCCCGATCTACTTGAGTCTCTGGTCGGGACCGTACTGACCATTTGGGACAATGTCTCACCTCCTGAGCCACCTGCCTTAGGGACATTTTTCACCCCCCCCTTACCCCTGGAACAGTCTTACCGGAGGTTCCGGACGATCTGCTGTTCCCGGGGATGGATCATCCAGGAGGAGCCGTATGAAGTAAATCTTCGGTGGCCTTGTACCTCTCAATGAGGCTTACGAGGTGCTCTGCATCTTTGGGGTCGCCTTGTCCCACCCAGCGCCGGATCTCCGGGGGGCAAAGAGGGAACAAACTTGTCCAGGACCACTTTCTCCACCATCTGTGCAGGTGTAGACTCTTCCGGCTGCAGCCACTTTTTCACCAGGTGAACCAGGTCATATATCTGTGAGCGTGCTGGCAAATGGTCAGAGAAGGTTCAATTATGCACACGCCGGGCCCGCACGTTGGTCACACCTAAGGTCAAAATATGCCTTCTGGGGCTCTCCAGTTAGAAACGGCACCACAACTTCAGCCCACTGAGCCCCTGGTAAGCGTCATTTTCTGCATAGATGACTGTACCCCGGCACGTGTGGCGGGAAGCGAGCTTGGCGTCCTCTGAACACTTTGCACCACTGCCAGGACTTGCTCTTGGAGCTGCTTGTTGATGTGCTGCTGCTCCTGTAGGACAAGACGGTTAGCCGCTATCAGCAGGGCATTGGTTTCCACCTGAGCACGCATGGCCTCTTCGTGCACCTTTTGCTGGTTTGCGGACATCAACTGGAGGCTACTGTTCACTTGAATAAGCTGCTTCAGAATCTCATTCATTTTGGCAGACTCTGACTGCTGCGCAGCTGCCGCTTTTACCCAGGACATAAGGTTCTAGCACGATCCAGGCGCTTTTCCACGGTTGTTGCCCTTAGCAACGGGTTTTCAGTTGCTGCAGAAAATGTTTAAACTGTGTGTGTCTCTTTTAGTCTGTTTGCCCGCATCATCCACCATATGTGAGGGATTAGCATCCAGAGCAGGTCGCAGGCTGGGCTTCCACAGACAGAGACAGTGACACACTAAGTAAAGTTCAGGTCCAGGCTATGCCTGGGTTTATTTACATGATAAATCAAAACAAACACGGCCTTAACTTCAGGCATAAAACAAAACCTGCTCGGCTGAGCTCTAACTACACACAAAGACAGACCTAACTATACCAGGGACACACTAAGTGACCCTGGGCAAAGCTGCAAACATAAATAGCATGTGCTACTCACATCAAGGCTCCAGCAAACACCAGCAGCCATGACAGGCCTGGAGACTCAGGCTTTATAGGCCTGACACCAGCCTCACCTGGTGCGTGGGAGTGGCACCCTCCCGGCTCTATGACCACTCCAGAAAAGCCGACCCGGATAAAATGGACTGGAACCACTTATGCTAACATAAGACTTGTCGGCTTCCCTTCACCGAGCCCAGGCCATTCGGTGACACGCACTGGTCCATACATTTCATCCACCACTCCGCCTGTCACTGTCTCACTATATATATATATATATATATATATATATATATATATATATATATATACTACTTGAGAATGAGGCTTGGCCATTAATGGGCATACATATACAACAAAGATTTTGTAAGAAGCAAATTATTTTGTTTGTAAATTTAACAGATAATACATATATAAATTAAAACTTAAATGATAGCAATAACATCTTAAAACTATAGGCATTGCTCAAAAGAAAATATATATTTATTTAAGATCAACTTCTTGCAGGATTTATGACAAGATCTGCATTGGAAATCAATGCAGACACAAAAAAGCTGAATTTTATGTATAATAAATCCATGGACCTTGCAAAGCATAAATTACTGGACATGTAGTAATATAAGTGTGTTATTAAGTCGTGAATAACCATTCAGGGACAATAATAATAATAATCTTTATTTATATAGCGCCAACATATTCCGCAGCACTTTACAATATAGAGGGTATAAGCAAAGACAAACCAGACATTACATTATAAAAAAAAGCTACTTACAAATGAGACACGAGGTGTGAGGGCCCTGCTCGCAAGAGCTTACAATCTATTAGGGTGTATGGGTGAAACAAAGGGTGAAAAGTGCTTGGTTTACATGGTCCAGCCATGTTACATAAATATGGGGTATTATACATAAAAAAGTGGATGAACCTGCCATCGCAACCATACATCTATATACAGATAAGTGCCTGTGGGTGCCAAAGTGCAGGAAGTGACGAATGTGTGACAGATTTTGGGGAGTTAACAATTAGGGATCTTGGTTGGCTTGTCTAAGAAGATGAGTTTTCAGAGCGCACTTAAAACTGTGAGAGTTGTGAGTGTGCTTGATCACATGGGGTAGCCAGTTCTAGAGAACTGGTACAATACGTGCAAAATCTTGGAGACGGGCATGGGAGTTTCGGATGAGTGAGGTGTGTAATCTTAGATCAGTAGCAGAGCGGAGAGCCCGGATAGGGTGGTAGACAGAGATGAGGGAGGAGACATAGAGGGGTGAAGCACTGTGGAGAGCTTTATGGGTGAGAGTGATTAGTTTATGTTGTATTCTGTACTGAATAGGTAGCCAGTGCAGAGATTGACACAGGGAAGAGGCATCAGAATAGCGGCTGGAAAGAAAGACAAGCCTGGCTGCTGCATTCAGGACAGATTGGAGAGGAGAGAGTTTACAGAGAGGGAGACCAACAAGTAGGGAGTTACAGTAGTCAAAACGAGAAAGAATAAGATCAACAATGAGAGTTTGGGCTGTTTCCACAGTGAGAAAAGGACGGATTCTGGAGATGTTCTTGAGGTGCAGGTGACAGGAGCGGGCAAGGGATTGGATATATGGGGTGAAGGACAGGTCCGAGTCTAGTATAACCCCCTAGGAGTTATGGTGGAGCCACACACACAGAGAGATATCAGGGTGGGGGTGGTTAGTAGACGGTGGGATGACTAAAAGTTCAGTTTTACTAAGGTTTAGTTTAAGATAGAGAGAGGACATTATGTCAGAGACAGTGGACAGACAGTCACTGGTGTTTTGTAGCAGGGCAGGAGTGATGTCTCGGGAAGAGGTGTATAATTGGGTGTCATCAGCGTAGAGATGGTACTGGAAGCCGAATCTGCTGATGGTTTGTCCAATGGGGGCTGCGTAGATTGAAAAGAGGAGAGGACCAAGAATGGAACCCTGTGGAACCCCTACAGCAAGAGGAAGAGGAGCGGAGGTGGAACCCGAAAATGAGACACTGAAGGAGCGGTCAGAGAGGTAGGATGAGAACCAAGAGAGAGCGGTCTCCTGGATGTCGATGGCACTGAGCATGCTAAGGAGAAGGTGGTGATCCACAGTGTCAAATGCTGCAAAGAGATCCAGGAGAAGCAACAATGAGTAGTTACCCTGATATTTAGTAGTGTGGAGGTCATTTAAAACTTTTACTAGAGCAGTTTCTGTGGAGTGTAAAGTGCGGAAACCTGATTGTAGAGGATTGAGAAGAGAGTTAGCAGAGAGATAGCGGATTAGGCGGGAGTAGACCAAGCATTCTATGAGTTTAGAGATAAAGGGAAGATTCGAGACTTGTCGGTAGTTAGTAGCGCAGGAAGGGTCCAGAGAGGGCGTTTTTCGTAAAGGGGTTATAATAGCGTGTATAAAGGAGGATGGGAAGATCCCAGTGGAGAGAGAGAGGTTACAGATTGTAGTGAGGTGAGAGAGGACAGCTGGAGAAATAGACTGGAGAAGGTGGGAGGGAATGGGGCACTAGAGCATGTCGTGGGGCGTGCAGACATGAGAAGCCTGGACACTTCTTCTTCTGATGTCGGGTCAAGGGCTGAAAGCAGATTACAGGACGTGCGGGGAGGGACATAATTGGTGTTATTTGGGGATTGTGAAGTGATGTTTTGCCGTATACTGTCGATTTTGTCTTTAAAGTGAGTGGCCAGGTCTTCAGCACAGAAGTCAGTGACCGGGGTCTGAGCTTTAGGTCTGAGGAGGAAGTGGAAAGTGTCAAACAGGCGTTTTGGGTTGTTGTGTAGTGTTGAGATGAGGGAGGTGAAATATTTTTGTTTGGCGCAGTGAAGGGCAGTGTGGTAAGTCCTGAGCATGAATTTATAGTGGAGAAAGTCTGCAGGTAGCTTTGACTTTATCCATAGATGCTCAGCACACCTGGAACATCGCTGGAGAAAACGAGTCTGAGGTGTGTGCCAAGGCTGCGGGTTGTGAGAGTTTCATTGTAATGTTTGACAGCCAGGTCAGGACAGGAGAAGGAGGTGATTAGGGGCAGTGAGGACTGTATGGTGTCAATAAGTTCCTCAGTGTTTACTGAGTGGAGATTTCGGAAAGGGTGATGGGTAGGTGTGTCCAGAGAAGGCTGAGAGTTAGCGATAGTGAAGGAAATAAGATTGTGATCAGAGAGAGCCAAAGGAGAGTTGCTAAGATTAGAAATAGAGCAGAGGCGACAGAAGACCAGATCAAGAGAGTTCCCATCCTTGTGAGTTGGAGAGTCTATAAGTTGCGAGAGGCTAAGGGAAGAGGTTGGTGAAAGAAGACAAGAGGCAGAAGGAGACATAGGGTTGTTAATGGGGATGTTGAAATCACCTATGATGAGAGTGGGTATTTCAATAGAGAGGAAGTGAGGGAGCCAGACAGCAAATTTATCCAGAAACTGGCGGGATGAGCAAGGGGGTCTTTACACAACCACGACTCTGAGAGAAAATGGCCTGAAGAGTCTGAGGGTGTGGACCTTTAAAAGAGGGGAAAGTGAGTGAGGGTGCAGGAAGAATGACCTGGTAGGTGCAGTGTGGAGAGAGACATAAGCCAACTCCTCCACCCGGTTTGTTCTCAGGTCTGGGCATGTGGGTGAAGTGAAGGCCGCCATAGGTGAGAGCGGCAAGGAACGCGTTGTCTGATTGCTGGTGCCAAGTTTCTGTGATAGCTAGGATATTGAGGGAGTTAGAGAGGAAAAGGTCATGAACAGCAGTGAGTTTATTACAGACGGATCGGGCATTCCACAAAGCACATTTAAATGGAACCGGAAAAGACATACAACGAATATTATCCAGGTGAGCAGGGTTTCTGTGGGAGGAAGAGGCAGAGGTGGGATAAGAGGTAAAGGAAGGTGGACCGGGGTTGGGAGAGACGTCACCTGCAGTGAGTAGCAGGAAAATGAAAAGTATTCGCAGATAGTTCAGTGATGAATATAAGAGACGTTTGTGCTGCACAATGAAAAAGGGTGGTTTGGGGTAGTTAAAGTGAGTAAGTAGTGTATGGGATGCGTGCATGGGAGAGGGAAGGAGAGAGGAGTTAATGTGGACAGAATTGTTTGGAGGCATGACTGGACGGTAGGACAGGAGGAAAAAGGCAGCAAGATAGATTGCAAGCATGGTGACTAAACTGTAGGTTTGGAAACCCAGTTATTTACAACGATAAGTTTCTGCCCCTTCTGCCCACTTCGGCCATAATTCGGTCAAAATTCATCGTCACTTCAAAAATGCTGTCACTTAATAAATGCTGGCAGACCAAGAGGTCTTGCAAACCACAAGGCTCCAATAAATAGTGTCTATTAATTAGATCACCGCTTTCAGGTGGCAGAAACGGGTGGGGTTATACAGAGATAGCAGAAAGGAAGTGTTTCAAAGGCTTACTTAAAGGGGTTGTCTCACTACAAAGATTGTCATTCAAATGAAAGATCTTCAAAATAAAAGCAAGTTTGCTGCTGAGATCTCTATAGTCACCGACCTGCTTGTTCTCCCTCATAGGCTGTATCTCCGGCATCTTATCACAGCAGGTCGAGTCGGGAGCGAGCACGCAAGTTTAACTATCTCCTGTCCGTTCTCTCTCTGTCCTTGCTCTGCCTGCTGCACAGAGCAGTGATTTAGAGCAGGCATAATAGCAGCCCCTGTCATCTCCCCTGCTGCCTTATCTGTGTCTCAGCCTAATTATTCACTGCTGTTAACTATTTCCTGCCCATGTCATTCAGCTCTGAGTCTGCCTAATTAGCATTCACTCTCTTGTTTACCTAACCAGCTTCACTGCTGAAGTGAATGATTTGGCCGGGAAATAGTCAACAGTCAGTGAATAGTAATTAAGCAGAGACACACACAGACACAGCAGTGAGATAACTCCAGGAAAAGAAAACAGGCCGCCCAGCCCCGGCAGCTAGTACCAAAGGACGATCACATCAGAGATTATTTGAATCGCTTCCCCCCTGCCCAATTCCCTGTGCTGGGAAACCCTGGCCAGGGTAATCGCCTGCCCTGCGTGCTGTCATGTATGGGGAGAGAAATATGTGCTGTGTACACGGTGGATACTATTAAATGGTGAGCAGCAGGGGAAAGAGAACTGTGATCTGAGATGTTCTCCCTTCCAATGCTGTTTTAGCATCGGGAGCGAGCGCAGCAGCATGACGTCACCTAGATTAAGGGAGGGGGGAGAGGACTCGAGGAAGCCAGTACTCCCGCCCATGATTTCAAAACTCCAGCTCTTAAGACAGCACCAAGGAAGGATGAAATCCAGTCGTGAGACAACCACTTTAAACATATAAACATATCCTAATTATTTGAAACAGAGCTGGGGGTTATATGCAGTTTACACATAGCATAAAAACACAATACAGGGAAATTAAATATACACAGCAGTTAGGATAAGATGATGAGGTTTGTAGTAGGTGTAGGTGACATACCATAAAAACACAATACAGGGAAATGAAATATACACAGCAGTTAGGATGAGATGATGAGGTTTGTAGTAGGTGACATACCATAAAAACACAATACAGGGAAATGAAATATACAATCGCTCAGAGTAGATATATTTACTAAGTGGCTAGGGCTGCAGGAAACCCTGATGTTCTCACATAGTGATACAGTATAATGGTCCATGTTTTTGTGACATAATGGAGAGTTCTGGAGAACAAAGTAAAAAAAAAAAAGACAAATATTGCCTACCATTGGTAATATTAAATATGCAAATTACTCTTGCAGTTATGGTAGTAAATATATGGAAGTGCAGGTTTTACATTATCAGATTTTTAAGATATTAACAAGCGTGAAGTTTTTGTTCCCAGGTTCCCAGCTCTCTTCCAGGTGATATTGATTGGTCCAAAAAAAACACAAAGAGTATATCATGGACACCGATAAATGTGGAGTCTCAGAGTATAGAGGATATCAAACAACAATCTATAGAAGCTGTTCTGTTGTGCATGGTACAGTAAGCTCCATAAAAGAAGATTCTGATAACGAGATTGCATCAGTCCCAAGTAAGAAAGTATTATGTTGTTTGTTTGACTGGTTAAACCACACACATGGGAATAGCAGCCAAGAATGCAATTTAAAAACTAACCCCTGTAGTAGTATTAGTTAGAATGGCAACCTCTTAGATCCATCTCTCACATGCTGAACTAGTGAAGGGACAGCAGGGACAGAATAGAGAAGGGGAAGTCTTCTAGTTGGGGTCGTTCTTATCAGAGCGGGTTCTCCAAGAGGCAGGGGGCCCGGGGTGAAAAAAAAACCCCAAAAAAACCCTTTTTGGGCTTATTCGAGTTGTTATAAATTGTGGTTTAGCATTTTTATCGACAAAGTTGAAATCGGCAAAGGTTTTTTTTTGGTGATCGAAAAATTTCCCGTTTATGCGAAAAAATTAGGTTAATAATTTTGTGCAAACATCTATTAAGGGTTGCGCCCCTTTTTTGGGGGCTTTCCCGTAATTTTGGCGGCCGCAAAAGAGATTCAGAAAAAGGCAGGGTGAGATGTGTGTGCCCCGGGCATGGGCTGGGATGTGTTTTGGTTGCCCATTTTGGTGGAAAAAAAAATTTAAACCCGTTTTTTCATTGAAACAGCGTTTCCTGTTTCAGCCCCCAGTGTTTTCTAGGTTTTTCATAGGGGGTAAGGGGCCTGCGTTCTGCCCGTGGCCCCCAAAAATCAGCGAAAAAAAATTTTATTTTTGCCAGAGAACCTCTATAAATTTGCTTGATCCTTCCAATTTTTGTTTTATTTTGGGGTTTGAAGGGTTTTATGTAGTTAGCTAAGGAATTTTAAAGCGAACTACCCCTGTAAATTCACGGGGGTGGGGGGGGGCGGGGGGGGGGGGGGGGCCCCCGCGAAAAAACCGACAAGCTTTTATTTATAAAGAACAATGGATTTAAATTCACCAAGACTTAGTGTAGAAAATTTTAGTGGAAAATCTTTTTTTTTAAAAAGTTTTCTATTGAAATATTTCCTGGTTTTTGGGCAGGCTGAATTATTTTTGGAAAAAAACTCATTTTTGTAACTGCAGGTCCTTTTTTGTTAGCTGCAAAACTTCCCCTTTTTTTATCCCCGTATAAATTTTTAGATAGGTGTTCAATTTTAAACCCTTACACCGGGACTGTTGATATACCACCTTGCACTTAAATACAAACCGCAATCTTGTAGTCGCACGGTTGTTTGTTGCCAAAAAATTTTCGTTCTAATTCGTGTTTTTTTTCGAAAACATTCACCAGGGAAATTTTTATTGCCTTTTCCCCTTTTGCCGGCAAAAAATTCCCCGATGTTTTTGATTTTGCCCCCAGCATTGGGGCCTTCCCTAAATCTTAAAACCGCAAATTTTATATTCCCCAAAAGGTTTAATTTGAAAAGGTTTCAAAAAAAAAACCGTTTTTTTTTTTGAAAATCAAAAAAAACAGTTACGGTTTTTTGACTTTTGCGAAAACCCGCATGTTTATTGACCCCAGCAAATCTACATTAAAACTTTAAAACAGCAATTCTATATTCACCACAGGTGGAAATTTAAAGGTGCAAAAAAAAAACCGTTTATTATATCAAAAAAATAACAGTTAACCCTGTTTTTTGGGTTTTGCGCACCCAGCAAAGTTCCCTTGGCGGGAAACTTTACCCCTTTAAATCTTAAAAACAGCAATTCTTATTCACCACCCGGTGGAAATTTAAAAAGGGGCAAAAAAAAACGTTTTTATTTCCAAAACATTTAAAAGATACGTGTTTTTTTGGACTTTTTCCCAAATCCGATTTGTTGATAGACCCTTGCCCCGTTAAATTTTTAATTCCCGCAATTTTTGTTTTGATTAGAGGGATTTGGAAAAATAGCTGTGATTTTTTCCCTCTTTTAATTTAAAAGACTTTTTAAAAAAACTTTTTCCATACCTTTTTCAAATTTTTAATTTTGAAAATTTGGGGCGAAAGCAGGTGGTAAGCGAGAAAGAGGGGGGTAGCACAGGAGGGAGAGGTACCCGGGGAAAAGGGGCCCCCCTTCCCGTCTGGCGACAACCCAGCTTTCCGCGGATCGTCAGTTGCGGGGGCCGGTTCCCGGCCTGGGAAACGCTGGGTCGGGCCCTGTGAATCTAAGTAACGGAAAAATCGTCGCCAATCTTTTCCTTCAGTGGTTTTAAAGCAACCCGCATCTAGCAGTTTTTTTTCCTCCTTTTCCCTCGCCAGTCACGGCCCAAAAAAGTCGTTTCATAAACTCAAACAAAACCCTCTGTCCAAACCCCTTTAAGCAAAACCCCAAAAGTAAACCTTGTGTTTTCCCACCAATGTGGATAATCCCATTTTTTGAAAAACCTCTTTTTAGGGGCAAAAAAGCGGTTGGGGGAAGGGAAAGGCCCTGTTTAAAAGGGTCAAAAGGCCAAAAAAAGGGTGATTTTCTCTGCTCTGAAAGCCCAGTTACTGATGCCATCAAAAGGAGGGGAAGGAAGCCGGTCAAAACGGCAAAAAACGGGCGGTCGGAACGCCTTGCTTGGGCCCCCTTTCTTTTAGCCCGCAGCCCTTTTGGGTGCAGAAAAGTCAGGACACCAAATCACCCGTGGGTTTATGGGTGATGATGTTTACGCCCTTGCGGATTTCCCTCCTGGGGCTTTTCCGCGGGGAATTTTTTTGCGAAGCGCTTAAAACAGTGGGAAAGGGGGAAGGAAGACGATGGGGTAGTGTTTAATAAAGGGGGCCCGCCAAAAAAAAGGGGAAAGGGGGGGGTCGAAAAGTCCGTTATTGAATTTCCCCCAGCCCAAAGGTCCGGGGCAAACCCCCGTCCTCGCTTATCCCGGGCAAAAAGGTCCCCGGGGCCCCTCAAGCCTGGGCCTTTTTTGAGCAAGCCTCTGATTCAAACCCCGGATGGGCTTTGCCGCCTTTTGCCGTAAGGAAAAAGTAGAGGGGAAAAAACTTATGTGGTTTAAACCCCCACCTACCTTTAGTCCATTTCTGCCCAAAAAATGAGTTGAAAAAGGGGGGAAAACTTGGCCAAAAAAGGCCCCGACCGACGCCCGGGGGCCCCCAACCCCCTGTCACCCTCTGTCTCCGCCTCCTCCTTTCCCCCCCAAACCCCCCAAGCGTTTTCCCCCCCAGTGCCCCTGTCTTCAGAGTCATAATCAGGGATCGCCTCCCTTCAGCTCCAACCCCTCGCCCGAGTACCCAAACCCGCACACCAGAGACCATCCCACCCCCCTCATTCCGCCCGTTTTTTAAAAAACCCCGCACGCCCCTACCCGCGGCCCGTCTAGCAGCCGCCTCTGGGTTTTCCCGGGTTTGGGAGCGAAAAAACACTTTAACCCAAACCCTTCCCCAAAGCCAAAGCCTGATATGTCGGCATGGGCCCGGCCCTTTTTGGCCCTTTGGGAAAAGTTGCCTTTCCGTCTGGTGGACCCCAGATGGGGTTCCCCAGTATGGCCCCTCGCTTGCCCCAATACCCGATTTTCGAGCAGGATTTCTTTGCCCAAAAAAAGCTCCCGCCTGGCCAAACCAAGTGTCATCTAAATTTTCCAAACGCGTTATTTCATTGTGTCCGGAAAAGTCCATCCTTTACCCCCGCAAAATGGATAAATAAGCACGGCCAAGGCCGTTTATTCTTTTGGGAAACTCACTGGGTGAAACTGGGGTGGATGTCTCTGGGGGTGACGGCTGGCCCCTCAGGCTGGCGCAAAGCTCTTCAAAAACCCCGGGGGGTGGTGCCCGGGCTTTTCCCCAAGGTTCCCCTGGTGGGAATAAAGTGCCCAGAAGGCCAAACCCGGGCCGTGTTGAAATTTTAAACTGTCTTGGAGACCGTCCCCACAGGTTAGGAGTGTGGACCCGGCTCTAAGCAAAGGGGAGGGCCTTTGGGTGGGGCAAAGAACCCTTTTGCCCGGAAAAAGGAGGGTGTGCTTTAAACGGGCGAAATTTGCTGGCCCCCTTAAAAATCGGTAGGCTGGAGCAATTTTTCCCTTGCTGGCAATTTTCATGAACCTTGGGGCATCAAGAAATTTCTTTAAAAGCTAAAACCCGGGGTTTGGGCTGCCTGCTGAAGAAGGCTCGGGGGTCTGAGTTCCCCATTCCACCGTTCGCACCCTATTCGTCCCGCCTGCTGGTCTTGCAGCGTTTAGCTCGGCCTTTCCCCGGGCCAACCGTTTTCATTGTTGACGTTTGGCAACACGGGTGGAATTCCACCCTCCACATGGGTCCAGCGATTGTTGGGGAGCGCGGGAAAAGCCATTACGGCCGGTACGAAGTGACACATGGCCCCCGACAAGCCCCGGCGGTCGGAAAATCGGGGTGTTGAACCACCGAGGGGTGGAAGGCAGGTGAAAGAGCTTGCCCCATCCTTGGGGTTTTAAGAAGCCACCCAAAATGGTCAGGGGGCGGGGAAAAGCCCCTTTTCGCATGAGCATTGTGGGGGTCTTGTTCTGGAACGATCCCTTGGAACTTGAAAAACTAAAGGTTTCCCCCCCCCCCCCCCCCCCGCCCCCCAGGGGGGAAGGAGAGGACCCAGTTTCCCGGGCAAAGGAGCCTTTCTTTTCCGTTTAAATCCACAAGGGCCCCACAGTTTTACAAATTTTATCGGGTTTAAATTTGGCAGTGGTTCGGGGTCCAGAAATAGTTTAAAGGGGGGGGCCCTCAGTCTAAAGGGGCATCATTCTGGGAAATCAGGGCTGTGTTGAAGCTTGGGGCCGGAAAAGGGAGCGGAGGAGGAGGAGGAAAGGTTTTTC
This sequence comes from Phyllomedusa bahiana, assembly GCA_025379985.1. NCBI lineage: Eukaryota > Metazoa > Chordata > Amphibia > Anura > Hylidae > Phyllomedusa > Phyllomedusa bahiana. The sequence continues at coordinate 180,636 of JAODAL010001928.1, forward strand.
CTTGGCACCGATGTTTCCTACGTCCCTGCCCTTGGAAAGAGGTTGGGCGAATTTGAGGGGAGGAGGGAAAATGAGGGAAGTTCAGTTTGCTAGTGCCCCTCGGGCCAGGGTTGGGAAATCAAGGCTCCTTCTCTCAAACCCGGGGCCCTTTGGGTGCTCCATTTCCTCCAAAATGATCCCAAATTTAAAGGCCCCCCTTTAAAATGGGAAAAACCCGTTATTTGGGGGGCCACCCTCCGAATCCCCGGGGGAAAAAAAAAAAAAATTTAGCATTTCCTTCCAACCCCCCAAATAGAGGTAAAAAGAAAGGGAAAAGGAGACCTTTCTGATTGATCAAAATTTGGGGGACATCTGTTGCGGGCTGCTTCAAGGTTTTTCCCAAAATTTTCACGGGTTTGGGAAAAACATAGCGGCGTGACGCAGTTAGAGGGGCCCAAAAGACGTAGCGGGGGGAGCAGCAGGCAAGGTGGCCCGAAGGGGCCCAATGGGTGAAAATTGGCAATCTTTGTTCCACCTAACACAAGCATGCAATGCAGGGCAACATCCAAAAACAACAGGATTTGCTTAAGATCAAAGGTGGGAAGGGCTATCTGGTCTAAAACCCCATGTTTTTGCTTTTGTTCCGGGAAACCCAAAAAGACTTTTTGGGTATCCAAAATGGCGTTTTTGGGCCGGGGGGCCTTGGGGGTCTCACCAAACCCTAGAGGTTTTTCCTGCCCGCAGGCCCGGTCATATTGAAAAAGGGAAACCCTTTTGCCGCAAAGGGGTCTTACAGGGGAAACGCTTTTGGCTTTCCCCAGATAATGTGGGCGGGTTTTTTCCCTTTTATTTAAAAATGAATAGGGGCCCAAAGGATCTTGATTTATGTTGTGGCCCCTTTGGAAAGGGGGTTTTACCGATTAGTTGCCCGTTAATTCCACAATTCTTTTCCAAAAAGAATTTGGTTTCCCCCTTGAAAACTTTTTTTTTTTTTGGAAAAATTTTCTTACTGCAAATTTTTTTCTCTTTTCCCAAAAAGGGGTTTATTTTTTCCCCTTTTGTTTTGGGGGGAGACTGTAAAAGACAGCCAAAGGTATTTATGACAAACACCGGATTTTATTTACTCACTTTATCTTAAGAAGTTTTCGCCCCTTTTTCAATTTGGGTTTTGAAAGGGATGTTTTCTGTGAAAACAGCCCCTTAAACATGGGCCTTTTGGGAAAAGAAATTTGGATCTTCAGTGGGTTTTTTCCCCCCAAAATTTTTTAATAGTGGCCTTTAGAAAATTTAAAATTTTAAAAAATTTTTTGGGTCATGTGCCTTTTTAAATTTCAGCAATATACAGGTTCTATTATAAAAAAAAATTTTTTTGTTTCCCCAAAAGACCCTTTGTTTCTTCAGAAAGGGGCCAAAATGGGGGACCCCAAGGGGTCATGCTTTGGAAAATTTTTTTTGGGGGCCCTTTTGCCCGTGACATGCAAACATTTCTAAAAGGTCCTATTCTAAAAAATGTTTGGTTTTTTAACAGATATTTTTTCTTAAAAATTGGGCCAAAATGGCTAAGGGTTTAGGGGTTGAATTTTTGGGGGGCATTTTGCTGTGACATTGGAGCTATACTACAGGTTCCCATTTCTAAAAAAATGTTGTTTTAACCGAAATTTTTTCTTAAAAAATTGTAAAAAGTGGTTTAAGGGTGATGGGCGGGCAGGGGGAAAAGGGGAAAAGGTGGACCCCTGTTAAAGGAAACATATTGCCCAAAAAGCTTGTTTTTAAATTTCTTTAAAAATAGTATCAATCCCTGTACTGAGAAAAACCCCCTTTTTTTTCAATTAAAAAAAGAGAAAAAAAGACTTTGGGGGGGATTCCCCAAACCTTTTTTTTTAAAAATTGGGTTTTTTTGAAAATTTAAAGTACTAAAAAACTTGGATGTAAAAAATAGCTGTTAAAAAAAATTTCCCCTTTAATTTTACAAGGGAGGTACAGGAAAAAATTGACCGAAGTAGGTTATTCAGAGGGGCATGGAGTATGGAGAAAGGGCAGAGAACCCAAAATACAGAGGCCCCCTTTTCCCCAGCCGTTTAGTAAAATTTAGAAAAAGAATGCCCGATTAAAAGGGGAATGGGTTTTAACAGGGGGCCCCTTAACCACCAGTAATTTCCAAAAGGAAACTCAATTGTACAAAATAAAACGGAGGGGGAAGCGTACCCAGGTATTGAAATGTGTACGAGGAAAGGGGGGGGGGTTTCTCAAAACTTTTCCCCTTGGGACTTGCTTCAGCAAAGACAGTTTTCGTTTCCCGGGGGGGCATAGGGCATTTTTTCCTTTCGTGTTAATTTGTGGCGGAAAGCCAGCCTGGGCTTTACCGCCCCCCAAAAGTAACTTTGGGCCCGGGTCATGCTGTGGCCCAGGACAGGTATAGTCAAATGTCAGTTTCAACTAAAAAGGTGGTTGAAAGACTCCTTTTTCCGGCATTTTTAAATGGGGGGTTTATGCAGGTTTGGGGCTCTTGCTGTGGCCCCGGACCAGTATAGTCAAAAGTCCCGTTTAATTAAAAAGGGGGTTGAAAAGGGTTTCCCTTTTTCCGGGCCCCCTTTTTTTAAAAGTGGGGGTCATGCAGGTTTTGGGGGCTCCTGCTGTGGCCCCGGACAGGTAAAAGTAAAAGTCCAGTGAAAACTAAAAAGGGGGGTTGAAAGGCTCCCTTTTTTCCGGACCTTTTTTAAAAGTGGGGGTCTTTCAGGTTTGGGGGCTCTTTCTGTGGCCCAGGAAAAGGTATAGTCAATGTCCAGTGAAACCCAAAAATTTGGGGGTTTTAAAGACTGCTTTTTTCCGGCACTTTTTTAAATGGGGGGGTATGATTTTTGGGGCTCTGTGGGCCAGGAAAGGTATGTTAATGTCCAGTTAACTAAAAATGGGGGTTTGAAAGACTCCTTTTTGCGGCCTTTTTAAATGTGGGGGTTGCGGTTTTGGGGGCTCTGCTGCTTTCCCAGGACGGGGGTATTCAATGTTTCCATTTCAAGTAACATGTTTTTTTTTCTGGGCACTTTTTAAATTTGTGGGTGTGCAGGTTTGGGGGAGGCTGTGTCAAGACGGGTAGTAAAGGGTCGTGACTTTTTTTCTGGATTTTATAACTTAGTGTTGTTCCTAAGATGTAGATTAACATTTGACTTTTGTGGATTTTAATTTAGTTTCCAGCCTTTTTTGGGGTTTTAAATAAAAAGGTGTTGTTTTTTTAAATGACTTTAATGGTATCGGCATAATCGTGTCACTATAAAAAAAACCTTACGTAGCGGCCGGACTATCGCTATCGATCGATTCGATAGCCAAGCAACGTCAACACTAGTTATAAATCTTGTACTCTTATTAAGGACTTTAAAGGTATGCTTAGCAGAGGTGTTCATTATGAGAGGGAGTAAATTTCGTATAATGTTATTGACTGACTTGAAACCAAAAAAATGAATCAACTTTTATAGAGATAACCTACATAATTGAATTAATTTTATTTAACCCAAAAGGTTTGCACCCAAACTAGAAAGAAAGGCAGACTAAACTTCTGTTAGCGTCTGAAACCCCAAATCCCGTTCATTTCCCATTAACAAATTTGGGGTATGTGGAAGTACCGGTAGAATTAAAAAAGATGTGATGTCAAATGTTGCAGAGTGTGTCCCCGAACGTGATTTTTCAATAATAGGAAACATTAAACAAACGATTTTCTTATTGAGGTGGGATAAAAAAGGCATCGTTTCTTTTTCTAAATTTCCTTAAAAAAAGAATAGAATTGTAAAAGGGCCCTTAAAAAAAAAGCTGTGATTTGTTGTAAACAATGGGTTTTTTTGGGAAAATTGCAGGTCATGGGGGAATATTTTCCCTCAGAAGTTTTTGGGGATTGGAATTTTATTGTAGACTTTGGGATCACAATGTTTTTGTTGCAACCCCTTACAATGCTTTGATTCAGCCCCTTTTTATTGTTAAAAGTCATGCTCATTATCTTTAACTGATGAAGCTATTCACTAATTTTATATATTGAGATTAACTCTAGTGCTCTAGGTATTATTAACCTTTTAGATTGTAGTGTACAGAAACTGCAGGTAATGCCTCATCAGTTTTTCTTGAAGAGTGACTGCTTATGAAATGACATTTTCTGCAATAATTTTCAGGTTAAAGCAAAGAAACATCTTTCAGCCGTTAGACATTTAAAGTTAAAGCTACAGTGTGTTTTATTAATGAACTCTGAACTCAGCCACTGAGTTGCATCTGGAGTTGGGGGTGCGGGGGAGAGAAGGTAGTGTGGGCACCCCCTTTCCCAAATTTAGATAATCCCAATTTTGAGTTGTATGCCGATGGATCAAGGTACAACATAAATGGAAGGTTCGACATGGGAAATGCGGTGCCGCAATGAAAACCCGAGCCTTTACATTAAAAATTGGGGCCCAGTCTGAATAGGGACCATTTGTGGGTGAAATGACATTCACCTTGAAAATTCCACAACACAAGCATGCCCACTGGTTTAAACTGTAACTTTTAACAGACCTCGCTATGTGTTTGGAACAAACATGACTATGGTCCGATTTTTTAAAGCAAGATCTTTTCTTACAGCTAAGACAATCTATTAAAAATGGAAAACAATAGTGAGAGCGATTGGGGCCAAATAATTGATTAAAAATTGGGGAAAATCATCCCCGGTTCGATCTTCGATTCGATTAATCCCGTTTCCCATTAAAGTCTATGGAGAGGAACCCCAAAACAAGTGAGGTGAACTGGAAATTAATACCCACAACAAAAACTGGATACGTGGTACATCTTATCAAGCAATTAGCTACAAGAGTCACAGAAAAAAATTTCACAGACTAAAATAATCCATTCCATTAAATGGCAACCAAAACATGGGGACGGCGTACCACACAGGATGGGCGTAGCAGCTGTACAGGCCTCTTTAAACCAAATCAAGACCCGGTTTATGGAAACGGCCAGGGTAACTAAGGAGACCCCTATTACTTTTTTCACCGGGAACCCAACAACTTTCTTATTGGGTGCTGGGGGGCACAAGAACCCCCAACGGGGAACGCGGAGGTTCAGCGGCAGGGCCCTATTTAAAAGTGGTGCGGTGGAGCCAGGGCTTTTCACATCTATTAACTTTTTTATGGCCACATGCAGCTAAACAAATGGAGCGTCATCCATCACTATTTTTTATTTTTAAAAAATCACCCCGGGCCCCATTTTGAATTTGGGCCCTGACGGAATACTTCCCCATTGGCACCCCTGTCATCCTTTTTAAAATACCTGACCCCCAAAAACCCAAAAAATGCCCTTTTGGACCCTCAGAATAAAAAAATTGCAAAAGAAATTAAAATTAAAAAAAAAAACATTTTTTCCAATGCTCGTAATGGTATTGCCCTTCGACTGCGGCCATTTGGGCGTTTTTCCACCATGAAATTAGAACTGAAGAAAGACCAAAAAATTTTCCCGTTTGGGCAACGAGGCCCGTATCAAAATTCCCGCTTTTAAATGTCAATTTGGGGTTTGGGTGGAAAAGGGAAAAAGGCTCACTTTTGAAATTGGGAAAAAGGATTAAAAGGGGGGTGACCCTCCCCGTAACCCCGGGTTTAAAAATTTTGGGTGGTTAAAATATGGGGAAAAAAACTTTTTTTCAGCCCAAAACCTTTACTATTGGGTTTTTTTTACAGCATTGGGCCCCAAAAACCAGCAAAGGGTACCCCTTGATGGACCCCCAGAATAAAAAAAGGCCCGGAAAAAAAACAAGTATTTGAACCACTATTTTAGTAAACAGGACATTGATTATTTCCCCGTATTTTTCCGCGGCCCCTGACCCCCAAAAAACCCGCACAAGACCCTTTTGGGCCCTCAGGGAATAAAAAGTGCCGGGAAAAAGCAAATATTTAAAAACCCCTTTTTTTATTTAACTTTCATTTCACTTTCCCTGTCCTTTTAATTTCAGCATTTACCCCAAAAACCCACACAGAGCCCTTATGGGGGCCCCCGGATTTAAAAAAGGGGCCCGAAGGAAAGTAATTTTTTAAACCCCCTATTTTAGTTGGGTCTTTGGGCATTGCTTTTCCCGGCCTTTAACGCAGCATGGGCCCCCAAAAAACCCCACGGGTACCCTTATGGATTCCCCAGATTAAAAAGTGCCAAAAAAAAAAGGGTTTTGTCTTTGAATGACTATTTTAAATTGAAATGGGCAGTGACTATCACTGGCTGTTTTTTTTTTCCCGGGGAAAGGGGGGGATAACCAAAAAAAACCCGCCCTGACCCCAGATCAACAAAGTTCCGGGAAAAAAAGTAGTCTTTAAAACCCCTATTTTTTTAATTGGGCATTTACTATCCCTTTTCCCTTTTCTTACAGCTTTTCCCAAAAACCTGCCCTAAAAAACCCCCAGATTGAAAAGTGAGAAGGGAAAAACCCCCCCCCTTTTTTTAACCCCTATTTTAGTTGAACTGGACATTGACTTTCCCTGTCCTGTAACCCCTCCCCCAAGAACCCAAAACCCACACCCCGGGGCCCCTTTTTGGACCCCCCAGCATTAAAAAATTCGCAATAAAAAAATTAAAAATTTTTAAAAAAATAGTTTTTCCAAATTTCTGCTGCCGCTACGGGTACTTTGGCCCTTTCTTTGGGTGCACCGTTGGTGAAGTTGGTTTTACCATGACATTGGAAAAGTGAAGCAGGGTAAAAAAGATGGGCCCCCCGTTGGTCCAAAAGAGGCCCCTGTGAAAATCCCGCAAATTTAAATGTCAAGTGGATCCCAAGGAAATTACTGATCAAAGGGGTTTTAGGCCGGGGAACATGATCACAGGGTTTAGCTGGGAGGGGGGACTTACAGTGGGGCGGTGATAGCCGGGGGTGCCGAATTCATTTTTTTAAACACGGATTTCAGCTGGCCCGGGGCCGCACAAAAAAATGGGTGCGGGGGACCCACAGGGAAAAAAAGCCCTTAAGAAAAAAGCAACGATAACATTTGGGTCGAAACAGAGTGCGAAGGTGGAAAGGTTGTGAAAAATGGGGGGAACTTTTATAACCTTTCCTTTAAAAACAGTTTAAAAATGGGTAGCGCTTGAGAAATTTTTTGCCTCTAACGAGAGCGCTTGCCCCTTTCATTTGAGGTGTGGACCCCAAATTGGGTTTTTCACTTGGGGGAATTTCCGGGGTTTAAGCTCCCGTTCCCCCCAGGTGCCTTTTTTTTTTTTTGGGTTTCTTTTTCTTTGTTTTTACTCAAACATGCTGGGGGAAATTGTTCTGGCTTGGGGGTGGCGAATGTGCGCCATACGAAAATTGATTTTTGCAAAAGGGTTGACCCCTGTATCTCCCTTGTTAAAAAATTTTTACCAATACAAAACTTTTTTCAAAGTGTTTGATCCCGGGCAGAATTTTCCAAAAGAATGATAGAATTTTTGGGCATTCCTTTTTTTATGGTGCCCATACTCCTTTAAAAATGCATAATGTTTTTCCCTTCTTGTAAATTGGCCCGGGATGTTGAGAAAGGCAGAAAGGAAACCCCGACCGGGGTTTCTGCCCAATTTGCGCCTATGGCACTCCTTTCACAATAGCCTGACCCCAGAACCAGCAGAAATGCCCTTATGGTCATAGAGAGTAAAATTAGCTGCAAGAAATGGGTAATTGAAACAAGATTTTGTTGAATAGAACCTTGAATATCGCTGTCTTTTCCAGCTGCTTGACCCCAAAACCTGCAAAACTGAATTTTTCAACACTCAATAAAAGTAGCCAGAATAAAAGAGTTTTTTAAAAAACAGTTTTGGGAATAGGACCTGGATTATAGCTTGTTTTTTTACAGCAGCATGACCCCAAAATTAGAAAAATGACCTTTCGGCCACTTTTGACAAATGTGAAGAACAAATGCCTGTTATAAACCACATTTTGTACAATAGGACCTGTAGCATAGCTGTTTTTTACAGCAGCATGCTCCCAAAAATTTGAAACATGACCTTTCGGCCACTGTTGACAATTGTGAAGAACAAATGTCTGTTATAAACCACATTTTTTACAATAGGACCTATAGTATAGCTGGTTTTGGACAGCACCATGACCCCAAAAATTAGAAAAAATGACCTCTCGGCCACTGTTAAAAATTGTGAGGAAGAAATGCCAGTTAGAAACCACATTTCTGTACCAAAGGATCTGGATTATAGCTGTTTTTCAAAGCACTATGACCCCAAAACCATTGACAGTGCTTAAAATTTTCATAAAGAAATGAGTAATTGGAATAAGATTTTTTTGTGAAACCATGTACAATTGGTGTCTTTTACAGTCTCCTAACTGCAAAACCAGCAAAATGACCTTTTGCAATAAAAATTGCAGTATGAAATTATATATTTTTTTTTTCAAGAGGCCCCTTTATTGGTGAAGGGGAAGGTGACGTAGACCGGCAACTAATCGGTGACCTCGGCAATTGGGGCCACAACATCATCAGAGATTCACACCTGATTCATCTTGATGAAAGTCAAACGATCCACATTCTCAGTGGAAATCCGGATGCGTTTGTTTGTAATCACTCCTCCATCTGTGCTAAAGGTCCGCTCAGATATGACGCTGGCTGCTGAGCAGAACAACACCTACACTGTATATGGCATGATGAGCAAGCTCGGGCCATTCATCCATCTTGGATACCCAGAAGTCGATTGGGTCCAGAACATATCCAAAAACATCGGTTTTGAGATGCAGAGAGTCGTAGACCATGATCTTAAGCTGATTTGTGCCCTTCATGACAGGCGTTGGTGAGGCGGTAAATAAGGATTGCAGTGGTCACCAATTAGGCTTCTGTCACAATGCCTGCTGCTGCTGCTGGTGCTACGGCTACTTGGCACTCTACTACTGTCACGTTGCTGACGTTGTTCCACTGCAACATTAGAACGTGAAGCAGACAAAACAGATGTCTCTAGTTGATCAATGAGCACGGTCTCAAATACCTGCATTCGACTGTCTATTTGTGTGGGTTGAAGGAAAGTGCTTTGTAACGGGGATCAAGGAGGGTGGCCTTAATACATGGATCATGTTGGAGGAAATGGAGCATCCAAGCACTCATGTGAGAGATGGAGCCTGGATTTCCCAAGCCTCGGGGTCGAGGGGCACAAAAACACTTTTCCCCTCCTCTTCCCCCCGCCCTTACCGTGCCAACCTCTTTCCAGGGAAAGGGAATCGGTTTCACCCGGGGGTCACCCCCCCCCCCCAGCCTCCTTTCCTCCCCCTCAGGCATCGCCCTGAAACCAGCCCTGGCCCCCCAAACCCACCCCCTAACGAGGACCTAAAAAAGTTTAAAAACGGCCCCGGGGGTTTTCTTGATTACGGGGGAGAAAGGTTTCTTTTGTCTGCATCTGTGTCCCCCTTTCCTCCGTCCCCGGGTGGGCCCTGCTTTTTCAGAGTGTCCAACGTTTGGGTTTCAAAACTAATATCACCACGTTGGCCCATGCTGACAAAAGGGCTTTTGCCCCCCCAATTAACCATTTTGGTGGTTTTCTTCAAAACTTGCAAGGGAAGGTGCGAGGTCTTTCCCCCTCCCCCTCCACTCCCCCGGGGGGCTAAACACCCCGCATTTTCGCACCCGCTGTTTGGGTCAGGCCATGCCCCCACTTCATACTGGGGTAAATGGATTTAGGGGTGCTGCCACAAATCGCTGGGCATGTAAAGGGTGGAATTCCAGAGTGTAGTTTCGTCAACAATGGGGAGGGTTTACGGGAGACCAAGTTTCACGTTTCCAACGAAACCCAAAGCCGGGGCCCAAAGCAGGGGGAAAAGGGCGGGGAAGTGTGGCTCAGCCCTCAACCCTTTCCTCGGGCAGGCAGTAAAAAACCCGGGTAGCACTTTAGAAATTTCCTGGACGACGGGGTTTCCCCATGCCCTTTTCCCCCAGGAAAGGGATTTTGTTCCACCCTCCCAAATTTCAAAAAGGGAAAGGCGGGAGATTTTTCCAGGGGTTGTCGCACACCCCTTTGCCGGCATCGGTTCTTGTCACCCAGCCACTGTCAGTGGGCAAGAGCGGGTTGGGGCCCCACAGCTCTTAAACCTGTGTGTTACCCCCTCCAAGACACTTTTAATTTAAAACAGGGCCTGGTTTCTCTTGGAAAGTGTTTGTTTACCCGGGGGCCCCTTGGGGGACAGAACCCTGCCCACCCCCTGCATTTTGAAGAGCTTTGCGCCGACCCGGAAGCCCCCCCGGTCATCACAGAGACATTAACCCAAAACTTACCCAGTGACTGCCCATAGAGTGAAAGGGCCCCTTGGGCCCCGGGCTTACTACCCAGGTATCGGGGGTTCCCAAAATGGACTTTGCTGGGGAACAGATGCGGGACAAGGTTGCTGGAAAATTTTAGCTGACATGTGGCGGGGCCCGGGGAAAGGGAAAAGGGCCCTTTTTCGGGCAAAGAAATCCCTTACTGGATTGGTATTGGGGGAAAAGGAAAAGGGCTTGACTTTGGGGGGAAACCCAAACTGGGGTCCACTGGGCCCCAGAAAGGGCAACTTTTCCCAAAGGCCCAAAAAAGGCCGGGGAAAAAAATCCCCAAATTTTTAGGCTTTTGGCTTTTTTTTGGTTTTTTTTTTAAAAGCTTTTTTTTGGTTCCACACCTGGACGGGGGAAAGGGCGGCTGCTAGACTGGCCTCTGTATGGTGTGCAGGTCAAACTGGGGGAAAGGGGAAAAGAAGGGGTGGGGCGTGTCTTGTGGGCGGGTTTTGGAATTTCATGGATGGTGTGTGGCACTTGGGCTGCCCTTTGCTTCCCAAGCCGTTTGAGGGACAGGGCAGAAGGGGAAACTTTTGGGGGGGCCCTTTGAAGTGGCAAGGAGGAGGGGGCGGGTTTTTGAATGTTTGGAAGTCTAGGAACGGTTTTTGGGCCTTTTTTTTAAAGTGACCCCCTCCATTTCAAACTCATGCTTTGGGCTGCAGTAAACTAATCAGGTTTAAAGGGGGAAAAACCACTTTAGATTTTTCCCGTGTCTAGCGGGTTGATGGGCAAATTTTCCCCTTTTGAGTTGCCCCGGAAGCGAAATCTTGGAATCCCCTTAAACCCCAAACCCGGGCCCCAGGATCCAACCCCGGGAACGGGCTTTTTTTGAACCCCCCCCCCCCCCGGCCCCCCCAAAACCCCCCCGAATACACCCCCCCCTGCCCCCCCCCCCCCCCCGACTGGTGTTTTCGGGAAAAAACCCGGGAAACCACCCCTTCCTTTCAGCGCAAGGGGACCGGTACTTCACCCATCTTATTTTTACCAAATGTTTGGGGGCTTTTTCCTTTTTTGAAAAGGAACCCTGTGGATTTTAGAAGTCAAAACCTCAAAATCATCAAAGGGCATAACCCGGTGACTTCCTCGTCCTGACAGTTTTACAACCTGAAGCTGGTTTTGGCCCAGAAGCCACAGGGACTGCTGGCTTTTCCGACTGGGTTTTGTGATTTGTGCCCAAACTGACCACCTTTTAAAAATGGGCGAATTGATTTAACGAAGTGGACTTCGTTTTGAAATTTTAGGAAAAATTCGGTTTGCACGGAAAAAAGAAAATTTGGGGTAATTCGCGGGAACAAAACGGGGTTTTTTTAAATTTCTAAAATGGCTGCAAGCACAAGGCATTACATGGGGCAAAGAACTTTGGGGGGAAGAAAAGGAAAAACCCTTAAAGACATGTGCAAGAAGAAGCCAATCAGGGGACCCCAGGTTTTTGTGAAGGTCACAGCACTATATAAGGGACGGACGCCATCGGCTGCTCACAAATGCTCTCGTTTTTGCCCCCTGGTGCAGCGCTGCAGAGACCTCACACAAAAGCAATTTTTTTTAACAGCGATTTTTTGGGGGGGGGGGTCACTGCTTTTTCAGAGACCCGCTCCTCTTCCGTTTTTAAATTTTTATTCGTTTTGGGGTATTGTAATTTTAATTTCCCGGGGTGGGGGCAAAATTTTGCCCCATATTTCTTTTTAATGCCATCTGGTTCAGTTTTTTGGAGGGGAATTGAATATCCAAAAGGGTAGCTAAGCCCCGTTAGTGCTTTTGTAGTCAATAAAATAAAAACGGGATTTTTACACACCAAAATACCAGTTTTAATTTTTTCCCGGTGAAATTTTTGGGGCGCCAAATTTTTAATTTTAAGGGGGAATTAAGCGTTTTTTGTTTTTTTATATTCAGGGAAAATAAACGGGGTTTTTAAATGCCAAAGATTTTAGTTAAATTTTTTTCCCGGGGATTCCTTTAAAATTAAATTTTTATACAAAGTTTTTTAAAAACCTGTTTTTTTCTTTTTTTATTCAGTAAAATAAACAGTGTTTTTAAATTCCAAAGACGAGGGAAATTTTTTCCTGGTGAATTTTTGTAGCATAATTTATATTTCCCAAAGGTTTTTTAAACCCATTTTTGCTTTTAATTTCAGTTTAAAAAACACAGCTTTTTTACACGCCCCATACTTTGTTAAATTTTTTTCCCGGTGATTTTTTGTACCCCCAATTTATATCCAAGGGGGCCCCAAACCCGTTAATTGGGTTTTTTAGAGTCAAATTCAGGGTTTTGCTTTTTTCATATAAGATAACTTCATTAAACAGAGCTGTACTTTTTTAACAAACAGTATGGGCAGACAGAGGTAGGGGGCTCTTACATTCAGTGGCATTTGGGCCCCAAAAATACCTGGAGCAGGGGAAGGGCGCAAACCCCAGTTTAAGGGGGCGTGCAGCAGGGGGCACTCGGTGGAAAAGGCCGAACCCGCCGGGGTTTTTCTAGCGGGGCCCTTTTGTTGCGGGCAAACCAAGGGTTTTGTTGGTTGGGCTAGGTCATCCACTTTTCCCAATGAATTTACAAAAACCCCAGCCAAAATTCCCCCGGGGGGAAAGTCAGAACAACCCAAATTTTGGGGGTGGCGCTGGAGTGGGGGCAGCGGCCCCACCTGTCCTCAATCCCCTTTTTCAGCGCCCACTATTTCAGCAAGAAAAAAAAAAATTTTTAGGACAGTCAGCAGCTACTTGGGAGCGAAGAATTGGGGGGCCAAAAATCCCCCGCCCTTTTTGCAGTAGGCGGCAAAAATATGGATTGGAGAGTGGGATGGGACATTTATGTTGTGAAGGGGGCAGCCCCCTGCATACCAAGACCGTTGAGGAGGGACAGCAGGGGAAGATCCAATAATAAACGATATGGAAGTAGCCCACCGCAAAATTTGGGGGCCGGGGGAAGTTAAGGGGTTTATATCGTCAGGAAAAGGGGCGTCAGCTTGCGCGTCAGGCGCGGCGCAGCTAGCAAGTGGATAGTGTGGCCCGGGGTTTAGCAGGGGGCGATCAGTGGGAAGGTCGGGAGGCCCAAAAAGGCCCCGGGGTAAAAACCGCTTCCAGGTCCAAGAAAAAATTTGGGAGCACAGGGGCTTTAGCGAAGGGAAACAGTGGTAGGGGAAGCATTTAGGCGGGTGTTGGCGGTTTAAAAACAGCTACTCGGGGGTGTGGGCAGTTTTTTGCTTTAAAACACCAGGAGCCGAACATGGGGATATGTAGAAAACTGTGGGCAGAAAGTGTTGCGGGGCCAGGAGCTAACATTGCACCACGGCCTGCGTCAACACATACAGCGTCACCATCCGGTGGCCTGGGAGAAACGAGGCTCAGATGTGGTGTTCCATCCTGCCGCCGCATAAACAGCAGCAGCAGCGCCCAGTGGCAAGCATGCCATATCAGCCAGTCAAGGCTACACCCTCTACAAAAGGGAGCTGTTTCTTTTTTTCCATCATCTCCCGGTCCAGATGCTCCTGCTCCTCGCTACTCATGGGCCAGCAGTCGTTCAACGAGGCAATTGCAAAGAGACAACAGTATGCGTCCAACCATCCTAAAGTGCAGAAGCTTTACCCTGTCCTGTCCAAGGTTGGTTGGTACTGCAGTCCCTCCCTTTCCAAATGGTGGACTCTGCACCGTTCAGAGAACTAATGGCCTGTGCCGAGCCGAGAGAGTTCCAAGCCGTAATTTCTTTTCCAAAAAGGAAGTACCAGTCCTTCACAAATATGTAGAAAAGAAGGTGGGCCAGTCCTTGAGCTTATCGGTTTGTTCCAAGTTGCACAGCAGCGCGGACGTGTGGAGCTGTAACTACGGTCAGGGCCAGTACATGTCCGTTACAGCACACTGGGTGAATGTGCTTCCTGCCCAGCCACACCAACAACTTGGACAGGAGTCGGCACTTTCTCCTCCACGTTGTCAAACTGCTGCTCCTGCGCCAATGTCCGCCTCCTCCACCACCATCTCAGTCTCCACAAGTGCTGCTCCATCATACCACATGTGTAGGGCACAGCGGTGTCACACAGTTCTACAACTGGCTTGCCTCGGCGAATGAAGTCACAAAGGGGTGGAACTGCTCCACGTCATGCAGCAAGAAATCGATGTGTGGCTTTCTCCGCACCAACTGCAAATCGGAACCATGGTGATGGACAATGGGAGGAACATGGTGTCCGCGCTGCACCAAGGAGGGATGACCCCTGTGTCCTGCATGGCGCACGTGTTCTATCTGGTGGTGAAAAGGTTCTTGAAGTCTTCCACCGATCTTCAGAGGATTCTGAAAATGGCCAGGAAACTGTGCATGCACTTCATCCATTCCTACAGAGAACAGAGAAAGTCCATTAACGATTTTTTGATGATCCAGGCGGACAGGAGTACTCCCCTGTTTAACTTTGATGTCAGCCAGTGGCAGCTCATGCGTGACACCTGTCATTTGCTGAAGCCGTTTGAGAAGGTGACGTTATTTGTCAGTCACCAGGACTACGGGATGAATAACGTCATTCCACTGCTTCATGTCCTGGAACAGATGCTGAAAAATCTGTCTGTAGAGTACCCTATACCATTCCAGTCACAATTGGTATATATTACAGATAATGTAAGAGGCCAAAAGACGGCTTCAATACGTTACAAAAATATGCAACACACAAGGGCACAATTACTGCCTCCATGAACAAAATAATCAGAAGAAAAGGCAGACAATTTTATGCTGTTCCCAATAAATAACAGTATATACATCCAATACTACATGGGTGAACAGTGAAAAGCAGACCTGTGATGATTTAGGTATTACGACTGAAGATTTACCAGGGGTGAGAATATTAACTGACCTTCTAGAGAAGGGAGAGCGAGGAGGCGGAGTGGATCCACAAACTAATTTAAAACCCAAGAGCACAAGGTTCCCCCCGCCCCAAGAAACCCTGGAAGTAGACATCTTTTTAAAGATGGTCGCAAGGGATTTAGAGGCACTAACTAAACAGAGATCAATATCGAGTCGTAGAGCTAATCTGACCCTACAAGAGATGAAAGCATTGACCACATAAGAATCAGATCCAGATATAATGATAAAGCCCTCCGATAAACGAGGGAATGTGGTCATTATGGATCATCTTAGATATACCCTTATGTGTAATCGTCTATTGGAAGATAGGGATGGTTATGCCATTTTGCATGAAGACCCAATGGATACATTTTTGGAAGAATTTGAAACTATCATCATTCAGGGAGTAGATGAGGGTGTCCTCTCGAAGAAAGAAGCCCATTTTCTCCTACCCAATAAACCACAAATCGCGTTGTTTTATGCTCTACCGAAGATCCATAAGGGGGTGACCCCCTTAAAGGGACGCCCCATAGTTTTTGGTATTGATTCTCTGACGCAGAATGTTGGAATTTATCTTGACAGAATACTTAAGGAATTCTTGGTCACTTTGCTTTCATATGTGAGGGACACGGCCGATCTCCTCAAAAAATTGGAAGGTGTCAGTGTGGATGGAGATGTCAGATTAGCTTCAGTGGATGTTGAGGCCCTTTATAGCAGCATCCCACATCAATGGGGCCTCCATGCCACTGAATATTTCCTTAAGATGAGAGGAAGACAGTATGATAGACATAACAAACTTGTTCTTGACTTATTAAAATTCACGCTGACAGACAACTATTTCCTCTTCGGACCCAGGGTCTACCACCAGCTCAGGGGTACGGCTATGGGGAGCCCCTGCGCTCCCACGTATGCTAATTTATTCCTGGACTGGTGGGAGAGGACCCTGGTGTTCGGAGAGGAGATGGAAGTATATACCAACAACATCCTATATTGGGGCAGGTATATTGATGACGTATTTGTGCTGTGGCAGGGCACCGAGACGTCATTTAAAGAATTTATTGATCTCTTGAACCTGAACAGCAGTTTACACACGAAATTCATGTGTCAGAGATTGCATACCTGGACTTGAGAATATTTAGATATGATATGGGTTTCCTACAAACTCAAACTCACCGTAAGGAGCCAGCTATGAACAGTCTCCTTAGGTGGGATTCTCATCACCCAATGAATTTAAAGAAAGGGATACATAAGGGGCAGTATCTGAGGATACGAAGGAATTGTTCTAGGGTAGAAGACTATCATCAGCAAGCAAACGATCTGTGTGACAGGTTCCTGTTGTCTCTCACACCTGCCTTTAAAGATGCTTTATTGAGAGATAGGAATGATTTATTGGATCCAAAGGAGGTAAAGGAAGAGGCAACACAGTTTAGAATAATAGGCACTTATGATGATAGGAATAATGACGTAGTGTGTATTTTACGTAAATACTGGGGGATCCTAAGATTGGACAAGGATTTGTCTGTGTGTCTTCCTAAGGGACCCCAAGTAACTTACAGACGAGGAAGATCCCTGAGAGATAGACTCATTCGGAGTCACTATGTACCTCCAAGGGGGGAAAAGACATGGCTAGAGAGAAGACCATTGGGCATGTTTAAGTGTGGAAGATGTATTTTCTGTAAGCATATCTCTAAGACAAAAGAATTTCGGAACAATGTGACTGGCAAAATATATACAATACGTGATTTCCTGAATTGCCACACCCAAGGGGTGGTATATTTAGGCAATTGCAGTTGTGGTAAGCAATGTTTGTAAGACAAGGAGGCAAGTGAAGGTCCATATTGGTGAACCCCTGGGGAACATTAGGCACAGACGTGATACCCCATTGTCTAAGCACATATGGCAAGAACACGGAGGTGACCCATCAGGTTTGTTGCTCCTTTGCATAGAAAAAGTAAATATGACATCGAGAAAGGGGAATATAGATAGAAGGCTGCTTTGCAAGGAGACTGAATGGACATTCAGACTGAGGTCTTTAAAACCTGAGGGTCTTAATGAGTTGTTATACTTCGGTTGTTTCATTTGAACTAAATGAGTGGCATTCACGGGTTCATTGTGATACTTATTCAATAGGTCTATTATCTGGGCGGAATGACCAAATGACCTAAGTGTCTACACACTTTATTCTTTTTCATCATCTATATGGATATGTTTTCTATTTATTGAGTTATGCAGACTGTACACGTTAACTATGTCACTGATCTAATATCATTATTGGATTAAGACATTGAGCATGAAGGTATCGAATGCTTATATCTAAAATCTTTTCTGAAAAGATGGCACTAGAATATAACCTCTAATCAGAGTATTGAATACTATTAAGGTGAATGAGAGAGGTAAGAGTTCATCCTTCTTCAGCGGCGATTCAGCTCCGGCTTGAATATAGATCACGCATGTGCATTCGGGAGAGTGGTTGCCATGGTGTCGCTTCCACACCGGAGTATGCGTAGTGAACGAAACATTCCCCGAACATGCGCAGTGGGGGTTGAGAGACTCCGCTGGAGCAGGTACAGTGCGTAGACAGGATACTTAAGGTGAGAGCGTCTGAATGTAACGGCCTGCATTTATCTGGAAAGTATCTATCACTAAGCAGGACACCTTCCGAATCCCCCTGATGAACCCTCATCTATTATGGAGGGAGAAATGCATCGGGGTTGGTGAAGGGGATACGCTGAGATAAGATCGTATGCATCTATACTTTCTTCCCTGCGTACCCATGTAGTATTGAATGTATATACTGCTTTTTATTGGGAACAGCATAAAATTGTCTACCTTTTCTTCTGATTATCTTGTTCATGGAGGCAGTAATTGTGCCCTTGTGTGTTTCATATTGTTGTAACGTATTGAAGCCGTCTTTTGGCCTCTTACATTATCTGTAATATATAGCAATTGTGACTGGAATGGTATAGGGTACTCTACTTGACCTCTTGATTATACAAGTTTTTCGGGGGGGGGGTATTCTTGTCATTTACTGCAGTTGTTCGTCAGTGCTTTACTCTAGGGGTTAAATATAATATTGATATCCCTATCCTTTTGAATTTTCAACTATCTTAAGAGAGATATTTTTTCATCAATTGTCTTTATATATAGAATATAGGGATAGGCTTTGCTAGGGTTAGCCACTGATGATCGGGCCGTCCCTTTCGGGACGAATACCTGATCAATGACAAGATAATGTAGGGTTATTGATAGGGATAGTAGTTTTCGAGTGATAGTTTTGGGGTAATCATATACCTTGATATTTTAAAGGATTTAATAAAGGTTATATTTTAGAGTAGGGATTTGTTGCTTTTCTGCAGTGATTTCGTTTTGGTCACAAATTCCGAGCACATTTATTTATTTTTTTCTGTTTTGAGGTTTATAATCTGTCTGGACCCACTTTGCACCTGTCCCTACGGCCTCCCTATGACAGGAATCCGAAGACATGCAGAGGCTTCCTCAGTCAATTCCCTATCCATATGGAGATAATGGCCCACCATTTTTCTACTCAGCATGCCAAAGTGGCCTTTGTCATGAGTCTGCTATCCGTCAAAGCCTTGGCCTGGTTTATTCCCCTCAGGGACCGTGGGGACCCCATGATGGCGAACATCCAGGTGTTTCTGCAAGCTGTCCGCAATGTCTTTGAGGAACCAGGGCGTGCGACTTCCTCTGGAGCAGCTCTTCTTTGCCTATGTCAGGGCGACTCCACGTTGGGTCAGTACATGGTGCAATTCCACACACTCTCCTCGGCCCCTGTAGCTACTTTCTGGCAAGGCCTCAATGGGAGAATCAACATACAGTTCTCTGAGAGACAGAAAGAGCTACACATGCAAAGCGAAACTGCTCAGCCACGCCGACTTCCATGCCTCGCTTCAGTGTTCCAAAGGCCTCCACTGCCTCCACCAATGGTACCTATGGACGAACCGATGCAAGCGGATAGAGCCCACCTGACCATCGAAGAACGCACTCATCATTGTCAGCAGCGCCTCTGCTTCTACTGCGGCAGCTCTGAGCACTTCATCAACCTCTTAAGTCCTAAGCCTGAAGAGTGCTTCGTGACCAGCACATTTTTTAGTTTTTGCCCTCGTGTGTTTCAACATTCGTAACTTTATTTTTTCAATGACACAGTTGTATGAGGCCTTTTTTATGCAAGAGAAGTTGTATTCTTTGGGAAAATAGTTTGAGTTGACTTATTATTGCAGATTTTTTTTTTATTTTTTTCCTTTTTTTGTTTTACACCATTCACACTTCACACTAAATAACATGTTAGATTAATTCTACAGGTGATTACGGTTGTGTGGATACCTAATATGTATAAGTGTTTTGTATTGTTTGTGTAATGAAGGCACAATTATTTTTTTTAATATTTATTGTTTTCTACACCTTTTTATGTTTTTTACTTTTTGTTATAATCCCAAGGGATAACAATTTTACAATTTTTTTACTGTTTTTGACTGTTCAGAAATTCCCCGGGCTCTGTCGGGTCACCGGTAGTCCCAATCACCCGACGGAACAGGTGAATGCTCTTTGATTATGCCGCAGTCAAAGACCGACAATCAAAGGGTTGAAGCCGGGGATTACATGCCGCTTCCTGGCATGTACAAAGGCTGCCCCAAGAACAAGGCTGCTTCTGCCTTGGAAAACCTATGTCATCTCCTCCGTTAATTGAGAATGTCTGAGGGACTCCATTCATTTTCGGACTGAGCACCTGATTCTTCAAATAGGGGTGTTATACAAGGAAAAGTTGGCATTCTACGTCTTGCCCCGTTCTTCCTCTGAATTTTTGCTGGGTCTGCTATGGCTGCAGCGCCTTGCTCCAATGCTTAACTGGATGAGTCACACGCTTAGGTCCTGACTACCACTCTCATTGTCTTATAGCACCTTGTCTGGTACGTAACCCTTCTCCACTGACTCCTTCTCCATATCTGGATTTCACTGATGTCTTCTGCGAAAAACAAGCTGAGATGCTAATTACCCGGCACAACCGCTTCTAGGGGTAGAGTCTATCCGTTATCTGTGCTCAAGACCCAGGTTATGTCGGCCTACATAACAGAAAATCTACAGAAAGGCTTCATCCACAAGTCCTCATCTCCTGCCAGTGCTGGGTTCTTCTTTGTGTAAAATAAAGATGGTTCTCTCTGCCCATGTATCGACTATAGATGTCACAACAAGATTACCATTAACCCCTTACCTCCGCAGCCAGTTTTGTCCTTCCTGACAGAGCCCCATTTTTGAAAGCTGACATGTGTCACTTTGTGATAACTTTTTGATACTTTTTACCTATGCATGTGATTCAGAGATTGTTTTCTCATGACACATTGTGCTTTACGTTACTAAGAAATTTTTGTCCAAAAGTTCTTGTTTACTTGTAAAAAGTATCATGACGAATTTGAAAAATTTACCATTTTCAAACTTCAAAAATTTCTGCATGTAAGACAGATCATTATTCCACTCAAAATAGTTTATTTACTAGCATCTACCATATGTCTACTGTAAGTTGGCATCAATTTTTAAATGGCTTAGTAGAAATTTATTAGTAGTGTTCACATTTTCAAGAAAATGTGCAATATACATTTTTTTTAGGGACCAGTCCAATTCTGACGTGGCTTTGATTGGCCTGTATGTTACATACTACCATAAATGACTTCATCTAAGAAACTACACCCGTTAAAGTATTCAAAACAGTATTTAGGAAGTTTGTTAACCCATTAGGTGTTTCACAGGAATTAAAGCAGAGTGGAGGTAAAATTTCACTTTGTTTGCAGATTTTCAATTTTCATCCATTATTCACAAGAACACAGTAGATTTGACCAGGGAAATGTAACTTGATGTTGATTCCCCAGATTCTGTCATTTACAGAGATATCCCATATTTGACCATAGTGCGCTATTTAGCTCAACCACAAACCTCAGATTAGGAGGAGCACCTACCGGACTCCAGGATCTCATTTTCATTATGTTTTATTTAGACGCCATTCCAGGTTAGGTTTGAGGACATCCTAAGATACTAAAACTTAATAAACACCCCTACAAATACCACATATTTCAAACTACACCCCTTAAGGAATATTTCCAGGTATGTAGTGAGTATATCGACCCCACAGGTGTTTCACAAATACTTTTAGAATTAGACTGTGAAAATGAAGAATTTTTTTTTCCCCAACAATCTGCAATTTTAGCTCAAATTGTTTAATTTTTACAAAGAATCCTGGAAAAAAGCACCTCAAATTTTGTTACACAATTTCTTCCAAGTTCAGCAGTACCTTATATATGGGTGTTAACTGCTGTTTGGGCACATGGCAGGGCGTATAAGGGAGGGAACGTTATTTGGCTTTTGGCCGCAGATTTTGGTAGGTGCCATGTCACATTTGCAAAGCCCCCAAAGTACCAGAACAGAATTATATTTTTATGTTATCCTATTCTGACAGCCATCATTTTTTTATTTTTCTGTATATGGAGCTGATTATGGGCTTATTTTTTGTGGGATGAGTTGACGTTTTATTCGTACCATTTTGGGGTGCATACAACACTTTGATCACTTTTTATTAAGGTTTTTGTGAGGCATTTTGAACAAAATACAGCAATCCTGGTAGTGTTTTTTATTTTTATTTTTTACAGCGGTCACACTGGTTGATACAATAACAGCAATATCCAATTTGTATATTTTTTATGTTTTACTGCTTTTACACAATAAAAACCTTTTTATTCAAAAAGGAAAACACATTTTTGCATCGTCATAGTCTGCGAGCCATAACTTTTTTTTATTTTTCTGTGTAGGGAGATTTATAGGGGTTTATTTTTTGCAGGATGAGTTGGCGTTTTTATTGGTGTCATTTTTGGAGGGACAAGGCTTTTTGATTATTTTTAAATTAGTTTTTTGGAAGGCAAAGTGAAAAAAATACTGCAATCATAGTAGGATTTGTTATTTTTATTTTTAACAGCGCTCACCGTGCGCTATCCATGACAAGTTAGTTTTACTCCGTGGGTTGATACGATTACGGCGATACCCAATTTATATAGTTTTTTTTATGTTGAACCGCTTAAAAAAAAGTGTTTTTATTGTCTAAAACAATTTTTATGCATTGCTATCTTCTGATAGCCATAACTTTTTTAATTTTCCATATACAGAGCTGTGTAAGGACTTTTTTTTTTGAGGGATCAACCGATGTTTTAATTGGTACAACTTTGGCATTTATATGAGTTTTTGTCTGCTTTTTATTCTATTTTATGTGCTGCGGGATAAACAAAAATCATAAAAATGGGCGGTGTACCTGTTTTTATTTCATTTTTCGTGTTTGTATTTAACTTTTTTACACTTTTTTCCCTTTTTTCCCATAGCGGAATTGTATGAGTCATCTTCAAATCACTCATACAATAGGAGGTCAGTACACAGTTTATTGCTCTATACTGGTCTCCATGGCGACTGTCAATCACCATGTCCATAATGCATTGCGGGCATGGTGACGTCACAAACAGCCCAGGAAGTCTTTATTACACTCCCGGGCTGCCTGGTAGGAGTCAGCAGTGGCATGATCGTGCCATTGCTCACCGAGAGCAGGCAGAAGAAGTTCCCTTCTTCTGCCTGTGACTTAGCTCCAGCGATCTTAATAGATCGTCGGAGCTAAGGGTGATGCGGCATGAGGCCAGCGGTAATGTATCGCTGGTCCCATGTTGCGATCATACGGGGCTCGTTTGCGATCCCACACAGTCTCCATTAGAGTACCCATACACTAGCGCGTATGGGTACGTCCAATGTTGGGAAGGGATTAAGAACTGGTATCCATTGCCTTTGATTTCCGAGCTTTTTGACCATCTTGGGTGGCCAAGATCTTCACGAAACTCAACTTCTTGGGGGCCTACAACTTGATCCGTATACAGGAAGGTGATGAATGGAAGACCACCTTCAATACTTGCAACAGTCATTTTGTGTACATGGTGATGCCGTTCGGCTTTTGTAATGTTCCAGCTGTTTTCCAGGATTTCTTCAATGAAGTCTTCAGAGATCTTCTTTATGTTTGCGTCATTGTGTACATGGATGATATCTTGATTTTCTCACCTGATATTGAAACTCATCGAGGCCATGCCCACAGGGTCCTGAGATGCTTGCGAAATCACCAACTCTATGCCAAGCTTGAAAAGTGTATCTTTGAGCAATCCAGTCTGTCATTTCTTGGGTGCATTGTTTCCGACAGAGGTCTTCAAATGGATCCTGCCAAGTTGTCTGTAGTGTTTCTGTGTCCCCAACCTGTGGTCATACCAGGTCCTACAAAGCTTCTTTGGCTTCTCTAATTATCCAGTTTATCCCTCATTTCTCCACCATATTGGCACCAATAGTCGCCTTTACTAAGAAGATCGGTAACCCATGCTGTGGCCACTTGAGGCGGAGGGAGAATTTAGCCATTTCAAAACTGCCTTTGCCTCAGCACCAATCTTGTCTTGTTCAGATCCTGAAAGGCCTTTCTTCCTTTAAGTAGATGCCTCATAAGCTGCGGTTTCTTCTCCTAAATGTTCTCACCTGCTGAAAAAAATTATACCATTGGGGATCACAAATTACTGGCCATTAAATTGTCCTTGGAAGAATGGCAACATCTTCTGGAAGAGGCTTGTCAACACAATTAATATCTACAATGATCACAAGAATCTCCTATATCTCCAGAAAGCACAGCACCTGAACCCATGGCAAGCAAGATGGTCTCTTTTTTTCTTTCGTTTTAACTTACTGCTACACTTTAGATTGGCGGACAAAAATATCAAGGCTGATGCCCTCTCTTGTGCATTGGATACAGTAGGCCTTGACCCGTTCCTCAGCACATCGTTTTTCCTGAACTTCTGATTCCTGCTGCTCCCATTGACCTCCAATGTATTCCACCAGGGAAGCCTTACGTATGTCATGCCTTGTGCTTAAAAATCTTGAAATGGGGACATTCCTCTATCCTGGCAGGTCATCCTGGAATCCAAATATCATTTTCTCTTATATCTCATTATTATTGGTGGCCTAACCTTATCCTAGATATCAGAGACTATGTTCTTTCCTGTGCCACTTGTGCCTGCAACAAGACTCCTCACCTTAAACCTGCTGGCCTACTTCAACCTTTGCCCATTCCGGAACAACCTTGGACTCCTGTCGCCATGGATTTCATTATGTACTTACCATCCTCTTCTAAAAATAGAATTAAATGAGTGGTTATGGACCGTGTCTCCAAAATGTCACAAATTAGACTTCTGCCTGAACTGTTCTCTGCTCCTCAGCTTGCCCTTCACTTCTTCCACCATATCTTCCGTTTACATGTACTTCCTCTACATATCGTCTCCGCTGGATATTTTTCTGCATACCACCCCCAACGAATGGGCAAGTTGAAAGGGTAAATCAGGTGTTGGGAAACCATCTGCGCCATTTTTTCTCTGTCCATCATAACAACTGGGCTGATCTTCTTCCTTGAGCAGAATAATCACATAATCATTTGGATTTCGAATCTGCTGGGGCCCCCTTCTATATTGTGTTTGGGCAACACCCTCATCCACCCCTTCATCTGTCCACCTCGTCCGATGTCCCTGCCGTGGATGCTCAAATTCATGACATCACCTATATCTGGCAAGATACCCAGCGGTAACTTCAACTTGCTTCCTCACGTACTAAGTACCAGGTGGACCAGATACCAAGATCCCCTCCTACATTCAACCCAGGTGGTAAAGTCTAGTTCTCAGCCAAAAATGTCTGGCTGAAGACTCCCAGCGTCAAGCTGGGTCCAAGATTCCTGGGACCGTTTGAAGTCATCTAATGCCTCAATTCGGTGTCTTATCATCCCCATCTGCCTCCAATCATGCACATCCCGAACTCCTTCCATGTCTCTCTACTCAAGCCTCTAGTCCTTAATCGCTTCTCCTGAAATACTGTGTCACCATCCCCTGAAGCCAATTACGATGATGTCTATTGAGGTGAAAGTGGTCTGCTATGGAAGGTTACTTAAGACCCTCCTTAACCTCATTGTGCAGTTTCCAAATTAATCAATAATCCATAACTAAGACATATGCATATGAATGAAAAGAGATGCTGACATAGTTGTCAATGCAAATCTTCTGGTTTATTACAAGCAATGCATGAGTTGATATAATTTTTTTATGACGGATCATGTTTTTAATATATTAGTAAAACAATACATCATTATGCATGGATTACATATTCTATTGGTCAAACAACTTAAATAAGCCTCCCCATAATTATCATAGCAAAGCCCACCCTGATAAGTTTATTGGTTACTGTCAATTACACATACCCATTAATTTTATTCTATATGTGATTGGTGGAGGTCTATTCTCCAAACAGATCAGAAACCAATATATTAGTCTTATTTAAATAATGATCTTAAAAACAAAATGCTGTCAACTATTGCAATACTCATATTTCTGCGCGAAGCTCCCAGACATTGTGGTTTTGCCCTGCTCGCAAACCGTTTTCTGGGCGTAAAGCCAAAAGTTAAGGATAGGGAATACAAAAATAGGGAGGTATCCTTTTAGCAGATAGAAATGTATCAACATATCAGAGTTAATTAAGTACAGCAGGATCAGCAGTATTGAATAATCAGTTAAACAAAGATGGAAGAAGTAGCTTAAGATGGAACTCTCAGCCGTTTTGTCTCATTAACAACTGCAAACTTGATCGCCAAGTTAATCCAACAAGTTAACAACATAAAATAACCCAATTGCCATAACAGGTCCTTGAAGAAAAGATCATGAGGGAGAAGCCATACTTTCTCATTGACTGGAAGAGGTTCGGGCCCGAGGAGCGTTCTTGGGTTTAGCCAGAGACTAATCTTTCTCCTGACCTACTCTGTAAGTTTCATCAGGGCAAGAAGTGGGGGAGACCTGGGGGATACTGTCATGGAGCACACCGACACCCCCAAACCGGGCCACGAATGTGCTCGCACATAAAACCATGATTTTCAGCAAAAAAATCTCTTGCATTAATTCTAGCTGCAGTATCAGTTGGTTAATTGTCACAGCAGGATATATTTAGCTGTAAATTACTAATTAAACTGAAGGCATGTGAGAACTACAAATGTCAGTTTAAAGGGGTTGTATCATTTCATTAAATGGCCTTCAAAATAAGGGGACAGTGAAAACAAGCAACTTTGCAACTGGATGTCATTAGCAAAGCTGTCTTGTTTTCACAGTATACCTTATCTTCGTTTTCTGTAAACAAACTTCCCCAGTGCTGGACGGATAGTCGGATCCCACCTCCTTGCATTTCATTAGCTGACGGCTCTAATAATTTACATTCTGTTCTGCCCCCCGCCGGCCGTATTCACGGAGCTTGCATTCCTGCGTCTCACTCAGAATTAGGGGCCGGCAACAATTTACTCTATACAGCTAGCTGCCTCCTCATTGACACTGCTGCTATCTCTATAATCAGAAAACAGCAGAATTGTGCCACGGTGCCTTAATGCTCCTGCGTGTAAAGGGCCGATAAAAATTTCACTCTCTACAGCTAGCTGCTCCTCATTGACACTGCAGCTACTGCTACAATCAGAAAACAGCAGAATTGTGCGTTGATGCCTTATGTGAACATGAAGGGAGACTGGTCTGTGCTCTGTAGCAAATCTCCAGCTGTAAGAGATCAGTTCTGAGTTATTGGAAGACTGTTTAGACTAAATGCAGGCCTGTGGTATGTAAACAGCCCTTATAAAATAAGACTGTATAGGGAAAGGACAGTGATATGTGGAGAGGGGGACACACTGGAGCCAGCATGAACAGTGAAGGGGGGGATGTCATCCCTCTTCAGTTAAGAAACACCCAGCTGGGAGGGGAAGAAATTTCAGGAAGTGAGAGCATCAAGCTTCAAGAGAACAGCCCAAATGAAGAAGTGATACATCCCCTTTAACTTCAGGAATATATTTACTGATTACCTGTTAACAGTCTCCACCTCCATCTTCTTAAATTTCTAAGGGGGCTTTCACACAGCGCAGTTTTGGTGCAGTTTTAACTGCGCTCCAATTAAACTGCCTTTATTACCAACAAAAACTTCCGCACTCCTAATTATAACTGGGTGGAGAAACCCCTAGATAGACATCGCCCGGTATCATAGACAATCAAAACAGAACCACCAAATACACAGATACCTTCAGGCAGGATATACAGTTAAAATATAACTTTTAATATGTGCTAATAAAAGCTGGTATAAAAA
The DNA here is from genome assembly GCA_025379985.1 of Phyllomedusa bahiana. Lineage (NCBI taxonomy): Eukaryota > Metazoa > Chordata > Amphibia > Anura > Hylidae > Phyllomedusa > Phyllomedusa bahiana. The sequence goes on from JAODAL010001928.1 coordinate 207,896, forward strand.
ACTTAACACAGTCCCTATTATGCCCTACCTAAACTAATAATAAGTGGAGAACCCGCCCTGAAAAAGGGCGACCTCACACTGGAACCTAACTAGAGACCCTATATTTTCCCTCACTAACTAACACCTAATAAGTAAATAGAGACCACTAAATGCATATAGCAAAGGTGCAAAAACTAAATTGCCAGTTACCAGAAAACCATCACCAAGACAAGAGAAACAAACAAAAATCAATAGTTCCCTGTCCCGACGCGTTTCCCCCACAGATAGAGTGGGTTCATCAGGGAACAGCCAGCACTAATATATAAAAAGTGCTGTAATAAATGTCTCAAGAGAGATATAGGGTACATAAAGGTATAGTACCAGCATGCAAATGAACAGTAAGTAGATATATGGTTAGATACCAGATAGCAATATATTCAAACTCACGTTCCTTTAAGGAGGTTGTTGTGGACGCAAAAGGCAAAGTGCCTCCCAGGATAAGGAAGAGCCTTAATGCCGATGTAGCATGCTGGACCGGATTGATGCTGCCGGACTCTGCACCGAGTATAGTCTATAGTTAAATGCCTTATCATCTGGCGCCAAACCGCACGTTCCCACGCCAACCTGTAGCAACTTGACATAGTCAATAAAGTGTGCCAGTTCAAAGGCGCAACCATGACGCGCTGGAGAGAACTTGCCGAGTTCCGCCCGGAGTCTACGGGCTGACTGCGCATTCGCGTGAGAAGGATGACGTAACCCACCGCCGCGCGTGCGCCCAGGAGAAGAAGACTCCGACACAACTTGCCGTGCGCATAGCCGTGCATACACAAAAGACGGACACCACTGTGCATGCGCCACTTGCGGAAATGACTCACACTTATAACAAAATACCTTGTAGGATTACATTAAAACTCACACGTTATAAAAGCCGCAATTTAGATGAATAATGCAGGCGGAGAGGCACGGTACCAATCTCAGGCATCTTAAGTAAGAATGGCAAAAACTAATATTAATAAGGGGCGCTAGTTAATATCATACCCCTTAATAAATGCAAATGCCGACACAGAAAGACCCCGTAGTGCAGAGGATGACCAGGCCTTACCGGTAAGGCAACCAAATTATTCCAATAAAAATATATAGATATAGATATCTGATAAATAAAGAAAATATCATCATCAACACAGATAAATATAGTAATAGTAAACAGGAGATCAAATGAATGATGCAAAAGTTAGAGAATCATTGATGCCATTAGGTTGCAATGACTTTAATCTGTAGTATTTTTTTCTCAAAGTCCCCTTTTCTGGGGGAGGGATGGACAATTTCAACGACCGAGAAAGAAATAGATAAAGGATTATCCTTATGCTTAGAGTTCATACAGTATGTCTCGCTAAGGGAGTGTCACGGTCATTTCTCAAGTCACCTAAATGTTCGAGGATATGCCGCCTCAGTTCACGAATGGTTTTACCCACATACATGCGGGGGCATGGGCAGGTGGCTTGGTAAATTACTCCCCTAGTTTTGCAATTTGCATATCCAAATGTTTTATAGATTTGACCCGTGGTAAGGTTTGTCACCGACTTTGTTACCGATATGAAAGGGCACGCCTTGCATTTTCCACATCTAAATGTGCCCTGCACTCTAGATGTAAGCCATGTAGTAGTAGGCGAAGGTGGCGTAAAATGACTTTGAACAAGTCGGTCCCGAATGTTTTTTCCTCTTCTATATACGATACTGGGGTAAGTATCTACAAGGTTTTTCAATTGCGGGTCTTGTAATAAAATTGGCCAGAAATTTGATATGATGTTTCTAATCTGGCTTGAGGCATCGTCATAGGTCCCTACAATTCTTACTATGTCTGTTGTTATATGTTTTTGCTGTTTTTGTAGTAAGGAAGACCGGTCAAGTGTTGAAGCTGAATGGTATGCTTCAGTCAAAATATGGTGTGGATAACCATGCTCCAAAAACCTTGTTCTTAGAGTGTCTGCCTCACTTTTAAAAGCGGCCCGGGATAAACAGTTTCTGCGTACTCGTATAAACTGTCCCTTAGGTATGCCCTTCCTTAACGGGAAAGGATGGTGACTGTCCCAATGTAGGAGACTATTCACTCATGATGGCTTACGATGTAGAGTAGTCATCAAACGGTCATCAGGCCATTTTGAGATCAAGACGTCCAAAAATACCAATTCTGCCCTCTGTATTACTGATGTAAACCGAAGTCCAATGTTATTGATGTTCAATAGCTGAACAAACTGATGAAAGGCCTCTTCAGGGCCTGTCCACAGAATCATAATGTCATCTATGTATCGCCCCCAATAAGCAATGTATCCTTGAGCCTCCTGGAAGTCGTCAGAGAAAACGATGGTGTGCTCCCACCAGCCCAGCAAGAGATTTGCGTACGAGGGAGCACATGGCTCCCCATAGCAGTCCCCCTGAGCTGGTGGTAGCACCGACCATCAAATAAAAAGAAATTATGTGTCAAGATAAAATGCAGAAGTTCAATCACAAACAAATTATGTGCCTGTAGGAATACACTTCTTGTGCTCAAGAAAAACTTCACTGCCTCGATACCCTTATCATGTGGGATGGAGCTATAAAGCGCTTCAACATCTAAGCTGCAAAGCCACATATCAGGATCCACAACCAGTTTGTCCAATTTTAAAAGTAGGTCTGTGGTATCCCTAATAAAGGATGGGAGTGCAGGTACCAGGGGAGCCAAAATTTGATGTACATAGAGACTAACATTCTGTGTAAGATTATCTATCCCCGATACAATCGGTTGACATTTCAGAGGTACAAGACCCTTATGGACTTTTGGTAATCCATAAAATTTCGCTACCCGTGGGGCCGAGGTTAACATAAATGTAAATACCTGCTTGTCAATGAGCTCAGCCATCAAGGCTTCCTTTAAGAGTGTTTCCAATTCTGACTTGAATCGGACTGATGGATCCATTAACAATACCTCATATCCAGATCTATCATTCAGGATTTCTAGACACATATTACGATAATCATGGTAATTCAGAATGACCGTATTCCCACCCTTGTCAGAGTGTTTAATGACAATAGACCGATACTGTTCAAGATTTTTTTACACCAGATATTGGCCTTTAGACAAATTAAAGTTTTTTTTCCTTATCATTCTTATTGTATTGTAAATTCTCAATAGAGTCACATACAACTTTGACGAAAGTGTCAATATTATTATCAACAATCGGTAGCATTTTTGTGCTTTTGGGTCGCAAATTTGAAAAGGGACCTTTAGATCTGTCCCTTTCTCCTTCCTCCAATAGCTCTGTCAGGAGTTGTACATCCTGGAACTCAGAGGGGTCAATGTCCCATTCAGAGCACTGTCTATCCCTATTGAGTTTAAAAAATGTTTTCTATTTCACTGTCCTTCGCCCAATTAAATACACATAGCGGACTATTAAGTACAAATGATAGTCCCTTGTTTAATACCCCAATTTCGTCAGTTGTAAGGACTCTAGAGGACAGATTGATAATTTGATTCTTATTATCGCAGGAATCTACTTGGTTTGTAATATTCTTCTAAAAAAGAAGGGGTGGGGTTCGATTCTACCTGTGATGTGGATACAGATTGAGATGATGATGAAGCCCTAATATCTGGCTGTGCATCCATTAAAAGTGAGGCAGACACTCTAAGAACAAGGTTTTTGGAGCGTGGTTATCTACACCATATTTTGACTGAAGCATACCATTCAGCTTCAACACTTGACCGGTCTTCCTTACTACAAAAACAGCAAAAACATATAACAGACACAGTAAGAATTTTAGGGACCTATGATGATGCCTCAAGCCAGATTAGAAACATCATATCAAATTTCTGGCCAATTTTATTACAAGACCCGCATTTGAAAGACCTTGTAGATTTTACCCCGTATCGTTATGAAGAG